>PVHT020000065.1:5755977-5806578 GCA_004024745.2 Catagonus wagneri
GACGTCTCTGACAGCTGTAGGAGAAAGAGACTGAAAAGGGAGGCAGTACTGAGTGAAGGTAAGAGTTCCAGGAGGCTTGGAACATAAAGGATGATGGCTGGTGCCTTGGGGATGATGATGGGGAGCTATTGTTGGAGTCAAGGAATCTGTAGGCAGAATTGGGAGGGATATAGTTTTTTTTTTTTTTTTTTTTTTTTTACTACATCATGAATGTAGTAAACACACAGGCAAACACACACACTTTGAACTAAGGGAAGATTTTATTTGTATTCCTATTTGTATTGACACCATTAAAGCTCTAGGAAAATACCTCTTTTCTCTATCTTACTCCTCTGGCTTTGGCTTGCCTCTGGCATTCTTCCTCATGCCTGTGCACTTAAATTCCCATAATTTAACCTGTCCTAGCCTTCCTGGCTTAGTTTGTAAAATACTTAGCTTTGTTCTCCAGGTTGAGTGCATTTAATGAGAGAGGTGGAAACTTTCTGAAAAGAAAAAATGTCCACAGTTGTCAGAATCAATCACTATATTGTAATCATTACATCAAATTATGTTCGATGCTTCCCCAAACTTACCTTGTGGTTCTTGGGATTCTTTAGTGTCGACTAACATGTCCATTTCTACTTTTTTCAATGTGTCATTTTTCACTCTGTCACTGTAAGGTAAGAGAATGTTTTTTGAGTTCCCCTCTACTTCTTCTACCTCAGGAAAATGTGTTATGGGGCAAGTTGTGGGGGCATCTGCTGAAAGGAACTGTCTCCAAATCCAGAATAAGTAGGACGTTGCAATATGACATAACAGACCACAGATGGGATAGTGTTACTGTCTTTCATGCATATAAGTATGTTGGAAAATATGTTTCTTCGTTGTCTTTTATAACTTGCCAGCAGTGGCAAGACTTTGTGTGTGTGTGTGTGTCTAGGAGGTAGTGGTATACAACAAACTTTTAATATGATTGGTTTTGTATTTTCTACAGCTTTATCCAGTGTTTATCATTTATCTATTTTATTGCCATGTTCCTCCAACTGGTTTTGCTCTTCGACGCCTGAATTCCATCACGTTTCCCAGAATGCTGTATATTGCCTGTTAAGATGACTCCCGTGATCCAGTTATTTGAGCCATGACATTTGAGCTGTTTTTCTACATGTGGTAATAGATTTATTTGGGTCTTCTGAACAATTTGACCACCCTCATTGATGGTTAATGAAAAATGTGTGAAATACTAGCTAAGGCTGATTAATGTCAGTGCAAAACTGCTTTCCTTTTCTCTTGTTTTTGATTTAGTTTTGTTTTTGTTATAAACCTGCTTAATAAGGAGAAATCGATTTACGTTTTGGAGTGTTTCTTCTTGATAAATGTGCAGACTTTTCTCAGAACAATTCAGTTGTAATGACATTTATATTTTTGGAACCATACCTTTGATAACCTTCTCAAACTTTGCATCTGGTTTTGCTTTCCTCATCCAGAAGAGACTATTCAAACTGCTGATGAAATATCTGCAAGGCTTCTTTATATTTTTCTATTTTTAACAGTATAATTGCGATATAATTCATATACCATATGCACATACCTTGTTTTTTAGTATATTCACAGAGTTGTGAAACTACATACCATAATCAATTTAGAATATTTTAATAACTCCATAAAGAAACTCTGTACCCTGTCCCAACCTCTCTCCAATACTAGGCAAATACTAATTTACTTTTTGTTTCTATACTTTTATTGCCTATTCTGGATGTCTCTTTTAAAGAAATCATATGATATGTAGTCTTTGTGATGGGTTTTCTCACTTAACACTAAATTTTCAAGATTCATTCATGATGTAACATGTAACAACATTTCATTCATTTTTATTGCCAAATAATATTTCATCCAGATATAGCACACTGTATAGCAAAGTTTTATATATATATATATATATATATATATATATATATAAATTTATCAGTTAATAAATATTTGGGTTTTTACCACTCTTTCAGTTATTGTGAATGTTGATGCTATGAACATTCATTTCCAAAGCTGCATGTGGAATAGGTTTTCATATCTTGTATATGTACCCAGGAGTGGAATTGCTGGGTTATATGATAACTCTGTTTCTAACCATGTGAGAAATTTCTAGATAGCCTTGCATAGCAGCTACGCCATTTTGTAGTCCTACCAGCAGTGTGTGAGGGCTAGAATTTCTTCACATATATATATTATTCTATCCCAAGAAATTTTTATCTCAGTATAAAAATAACTTGATTTGTAGGAATTCAAGCAGCAATATTTAGCTCCATTTTATTCAACAAGCATCAACTAATCATCTACTTTATTTACGCTGTCTTGAACTATATGCTAGGAATCATTAGGATCCTGATTAGTTCCTATATTAATGATTTAGCCTAAATAAAATAACACTTTGTGTATGACACGTTGTAAGTTTCTGCTCTTTTTTCTTTCTTCCTCTCTCTCTCTCTCTCATGTTTGTGCACTGACATTGAAGACATTGTTATAAATTTAGACAATAGTTATAGAAATAGAAGACCTTGACATATGTGTACATATATATCATTTTAATTATGTATCAATATCGTCAACTCCAACACCACAAACCCTCCACATTCATACCATTTTGCTTTTATTTTCCTAATACTTAATATGGCTTCATCTAAATGTGAACAACAGGCTATTTGGTCTTTATGGGTTATTTTATTCTATCTTTTCTCTTTCTATTCTGGTTTAAGTGCCTTCTTTTCTATGTCTTAAGTTTTTTTTTTTTTTTTTTAACTAAGGAATAGAGAATTTTTTCTGTTTTTCATATCCTCCTAGGGGAAAAAAAAAAGGTTTAGTCTTCACAAAAACCACTCAAACTCTTGGGTGAACTTTACTGTGAGACTAGGAATATGAAACTGACTTCTACAATATTTTATTGTATCTGGCTCCATAACTAACTTTGAGCTGATTAGAACAGGTATGATACTTGAAATTATAAGCACAAGGTTGAATTTGCCATGGGTCTATTCTCTTATTGCTTTTCACATCTTCAAGGTGTTCTGAGCACTTGCGTCTCTGTAGAAGCAGACATAATAAAAATAGGTAGGATGGGTAAGGTCAGTCCCAGAACTCTTGTGCACACTCCTCTCTTCACTGATAACCATGTATTTGAATTCCTGTCCTCAGCTCTTGCAGATTGGTTTGGTCAATCCCTGCAGTTGTTGTGGAAGCATCTTTGTGATTTCCTGGAAACTATAAAAGTCTTTGCCTAGATCAGCAGCTGTTGGTTGTGTGGCATATCCACCTCTAACGGCAGCTTTCATGAATGTAGAAGCAATCCCCACTGGAGATCTAAAATGCTAAATCAATTTCTGTTTTAAAATCTAAACCAAAGTAACATGTTTGATGTTGCCGTTAAGAATTTTTAATTTTTGTAAAGCTCCTGGGGATTCTCTGAGAAAGCCACTAAGAGTATAAGTGCAATTTACTCTCTGCATTGCATTAAGGCAAACTCTACATTCATTTGCCTTAAAGAGAAAGTTACCCTCTTCATGATATATTTATTCTTCATTCCTGAGCAAATATATATTTTGAAATAACATTTGCCCGTATCACAGAACAGTTTCTGCTCAACCCAAAGGGAGATAGAAACGCTATGATTTTGGATTATCAAAAATTCTACTAACCTACCTGAAAAGGCAACTGGATTTTTTTAAAGATATTGAGCAATTAGAGAGCAGACTCTCCTCAAAATAAAAAATAAATGTATTCTCATTCTGTATCCATTTATGCTTTCACCTTTCATGGAGGTTCAAAAGAACATAGAATGAGAATTTTGAGCACAAGTACAGCGTTCTTACATACATCTCATTCGTAAAACCATGGACATGGAAGGAAACTAAGTAGAAACTTTGTGCTGTACCTGTGTAAAAGTTATTCTAGCATTTAAAACATACAAAATTTCTGGAAAATTATGTAAGGAGAGATTTTTTGAGCTTACTTTAATTGAGATATTAAGAACATTTCTTCTGGGGTTGGCTCAGTGGGTTAAGCCACTACGGCATTGTCACTGATGTTGTCAGTGTCGCTTTTGTGATTAGGATTTGATCCCTGGTCTTCAGCCTGCCAAGGTCACTGCCAAAATAAAAATAAAAAAGAACAATTCTGCCATTTTCTGCAGCTACAATTTAAAATTAGTTTCCTTGCCATTTAACCATACTTTAGAAGAGGCCAAAATATGGATGTATGGATGTGTGCATAGTAAGCACTCAGAGGTCCTAGTCTTGGTAATTGTGAGAATGATATTTGAGGTCAGTAGGTTTTAGCTATTATGAATAATGGTGCTACAAATATTCATGTCCAAGTTTTGTTGTTTAGAAACACTATTTATAGAATACACAACCCTAGAAAATTATTTTGACAATTTCCTGCATCTGCAAAAGAGGTACTATATTAATACACACTTCTTAGGGTTAGTTTGAATATGTAATGAGACAATGAACATATGATACACAGCATAATGCCTAGCATAATTTTAAGTTCACAGTAAAATAATACCTTTAATTATTGCTGTTACTGGTGGCTAAAAAAGCTCATAGCAAATTATAAGCTTCTTAAGGTGAAACAAAGAAGAATCAAATACAGCAGCTTTGTACACTGAAGAGCAAGTAAAAGCACTAACATTTTTCCCCCATCCGCATGACTTTGTGTAAGATCTGTGACTACTATGTGAATACAGAAAAAGAAAATGTCTGTCATACTACAATACTGTTCGAAAAGTTCAAAAGAAAAAAGTCAAATAGTACAACCAACACAAAGGAAACGTTTTCATTTTTAGTTAATTAGTTATACACTAAACTGTTGTAGCCTTCAAAAGCCTTCAAATGCAAAAGACATATTTGTACACTTTCAGAGATTCGGAGAATGGATGATTGGCTTCCTTTAACCAGATTTAAATTGTACATGGCTTCTGCAAGTCAGGCAAAGGTATTGATTTAATAATTAAATGCCATATTCTCATTCGCTTCTTTACCCATGCGTTTTTCCTTAGGCAGTGAATATGAATGTTGAAAAATTTGAGAGTATAGACCTCAGTGGGTAGTCAAAGTTGGTAAAAGAAATGTATTTTATGTCATGCTAAAATAAATCTAAAAATATTTGCAATTCTTGTAATCTCGAGTTTAGCAAAACATACAATCCTCCCTGGATTCCTCAAATGTCACAGAGGTTTCTAAAGGACAAAGCTATGTTTCTTTTTTTTCTCCCATTGTCTTAGTAATTGTTGAGATTTTCCTCATAGTGTAATAGACATTCAAAACCAGAGAGAATGTTCTTGTTCTCATTCTCTTGTTTAAGAGATGAAGTTAGTTGAAATTCTGAGAACTTAAAGAAATCACTTTTGTTGCATATAGATTTGATTCAAAGACCATCTTCTAGTGGGAAAAAATGCCTGGTGTTGACAAAAGATGAAAATACATTTAATAGATCTATACATACCTAACTACAAAGAATGTGTGTACTTCTAGGTATTTAATAATTTGAAATTGATTAAAATGATAAATATACATACATTTTTATAAATTTCAAAGGAATACAAGTGTTATACAATATTATATTAAACATTGTACATTATATAATATGTATTTATATAATAAATATATGCACATACATATTCTTTCTATAAAGTCATAAATGGATAAAAGCTCCTGCCACTGAAATATTATTCCTAGTAATAGTAGGATATAATTTTCACCTAAATATTTCCAGATTTTCATGTTTGTATCATATTCCTTTTTTTTTTTTTTTTTTTGGTCTGTTCTAGAGCTGCACCCAAGGCATATGGAGGTTCCCAGGCTATGGGTCTAATCGGAGCTATAGCCGAGCCACTGGCCAACGCCACAGCCACAGCAATGAGAGCTTCAAGCCGCATCTGCAACCTACACCACAGCTCATGACAACGCCAGATCCTTAACCCATGTCAGGGATCGAACTCGCAACCTCATGGTTCCTAGTTGAATTCGTTAATCACTGAGCCACAACGTGAATACCTATTGTTTGTATCATATTCTGTGAGCATAATTAAATTCTCACTTGAAAAATGAAAAACTCACCTCATTTTAGTCTCTAGCCAGTATGACTCAAACACAACTAAAGAGGCCAAAGTGTAAACACAATGGCTTTCTCTTGTTCATCCCCACACCTTCCATTCATTCATCCTCCAACAACTAACAATCCCAATATTACGATAACTAAACACAAGCATTCAGTCATACATTATGGATGAAAATACATACGTAGGAAAGAAAGCCGTCACTAGCAGTGCCTGTGCCTCAGTCGGTGGTCAAAAATGGCCAGTTATACTGATAAATATAATACATAAAATATCTATAAACTTATATTATAAAGACAAATATAAGATGTGAGTTACATCTTAGTGCCTACATAAGAAGAAAGTTTTAAATTTTTGTGCAATCCTTGCCCTTTCCAAAATATCACCCTTGCAGTAAACTCACTGAACACAGTCCTGATGAATTAGAAGTCAGGTCTGATTGGTTGAAAGAGCAATGCAGTCAGAGAGTAAAATCTACTGGGGAACTAAGAGTATGACCAAACAGAAAGAAGGAATCTTGAACCGGGGTAGCAACCCATTTTAATGGGAAAGAGTCTGGATATAGGATTAGAAGACCAGAGTTCAAAGCTCAGCTTAAACACTTACTAATGGTGCAACTTTAGAAAAATCATTCAATGCTTAGCCATGAAAGGTACAAAGATGACTGTTAAACAACCTTCAAATAGGTAGTGACAATTGTGAATAAATCATTACTCATGTGAGAAAAATGTTTCGAGAGATAAGAAAAGTAATGTAGTAATATGGAGAAGGAAAAACCAAACTCTCTTTGGGAGTTTGATATGGATCACATGTGAAAAATTTAAAGGGGAACCAGTGATGAGAAACAGAAAGATATTCATGCCCAATAGAACTACATGCATACTTGGAAGATATTGTGGGTTTGGTTCCAGACCATCTCAATAAAGCAAGTGACACAATGTTTTTGGTTTCTCAGTGCATGTAAGACTATACTGTAGTTGACTGAGTATATAATAAAAAGCATTGTGTCTGAAAAAGTACATATCTTAATTAAAAATACTTTATTGCTAAACATTACTAGCCATCATGTGAACATTCAGGGAGGAGTCAGAATCTTTTCATTAGTGGAGGGTCCTGCTTCGACGTTGATGGGCTCTGACTGAAGGGTGATAGTTGCTGAAGGCTGGGATAGCTGTGACAATTTCTTAAAATAAGATAACAAAGTTTATAGCATTCCCTCAAAATAAGATAACAAAGTTTATATGAAGTTTATAGCATTCCCTGACTCTTTTTTTTTTCACAAATGATTTTTCTGTAGCGGACAATGATATTTGATAGCATTTCACCCACAGTAGAACGTCTTTCAAAATCAGAGTAGATTCTCTCGAACACTGCCACTGCTCTATCCCCTACATTTATATAATGTTCAGAATCACTTGTTGTCATTTCCACAAGCTACATTGCATCATTACCAGGAGTTGATTCCATCTGAAGAAACAATTTCCTTTACTCATCCATAAGAAGCAACTCCTCAGCTGTTAAAGTTTTGCTATGCAAAAGATTGTATGGCAATTCAGTCACATCTTCAGATTCCACTTCTAAGTCTAGACCTTTTGCTATTTCCACCACATCAGCAATTATTTTTTCCACGGAAGTCTTGGACCTCTCAAAGTCATGCATGAGGCTTGGAATAAACTTCTTCCAAACTCCTGTAAATGTTGATATTTGACCTCTTCCCATGAATCATGGAAGTTCTTAATAGAGTCTAGACTGGTGAAACCTTTCCAGAAGGTTTTCATTGATTTTGCCTAGATCCATCAGAAGAATCACTGTATACAGCAGCTGCAGTTTATGAAATCTATTTTTTACATAAAACATGAAAATCGAAATTATTCCTCGGTCCATAGGCTACGGAATGGAAATTGTGTTAAGAAGCATAAAAGCAACATTAATTTCATTGTACATCTCCTCTGGAGCTCTTGGATGACCAACTGCATTGTCAGTGAACAATAATATTTTGAAAGACATCTTTTTTTCCTGAGAAGTAGGTCTTAACAGTGGGCCTAAGATATTTAGTAAACCATGTTGTAAACAAATGTCCTGTCATCTAGGTTTTCTTGTTCCCTTTATAGAACCCAGGCAAAGTAGCTTTAGCATAATTCTTAAGGACCCTAAGATTTTCAGAATGGTAAATGGGCAATGGCTTCAAGTTAAAGTCATCAGCTACACTAGCTCCTAGGAAGAGTCAGCCTGTCCTTTGAAGTTTTGAAGCCAGGCATTGACTTTCTGACTATGAAAGTCCTGAATAGCAGTTTTTTCCAACATAGGGCTTTTTCATCTATACTGCAAATCTGTTCTTTAGCCACCTTCATGCATGATCTGAGCCGGATCTCCTGGATAACGTGCTGCAATTTTCACATCAGCACTTGCTATTTCGCTTTGAGCTTTCATGTTATAGAGGTGGCTTCTTTTTTGTTAATTTAGAAAAAATTATTAGAGTTGATTTACATGTTCTGTCAATTTGTGCTATACAGCAAAGTAACATAGATAGATAGACAGATAGATACACACACACATTCTTTTTTTCACGTTATCCTTCATTATGCTCCATCCCAAATGATTAGATATAGTTCCTTGGGCTACACAGCATAATAGAAGTGGCTTCTTAAATATCTTGAACCAACTCTGTTAGCTTCAAACATTTTTACTGTAGATGCCTCACCTCTCTCAGCTTCATAGAAATTGAAGAGTTAGTCTTTATCTGGTTTAGGTTTTAGTTTAAGGGTATGTTGGGACTGGTTTGATCTTCCATCTAGACCACTAAATCTTTCTCCATATCAGCAATAAAGCTGTTTCCCTTCCTTATAGTTAGTGTGTTCACTAGAAAAGCACTTTAATTTCCTTCAAGAACTTTTATTTTCCATTTACAACTTGGATGAGTGTTTGTTGCAAGAGGCCTAGCTCTCAGCTTATCTTGCCTGTAAACGTGCCTTCCTCACTAAGCTTAATCATTTCTAGCTTCTGATTTAAAGTGAAAGATGTGAAGCTTTTTCTTTAACCTAAACACTTAGAGGCCATTGGAAGGCTTATTAATTGGCTTAATTTTAATATTGTTGTGTCTCAGGGAATAAGTGGGTCTGAGGAAAAGGAGAGAGACAGGGAAACAGTGGATCTCTGGGGCAGTCAGAACACACACAGCATTTTGGATTAAGCTTGCCATCCTATATGAACAGATATTGCTGTGCAGCCAAACAATTACAATAGTAACATCAAAGATCATTGCTCACAGATCACCATAACAATATAACAATAACGAAAAATTTGATATATTGTGAGAATTACCAAAGGACTGCACAGAGACATGAAATAAGCAAATACTGTTGCAGAAATGGTGACAATAGACTTACTGGACACAGGGTTGCCACAAACATTTAATCTGTAAAAAAAAAAAAAAAAGTGCAATATCTGTGAAGCACAATAAAGAAGAGCAGGGAGTTCCCATTGTGGCTCAGTGGGTTAGGAACCCAACATAGTGTCTGAGAGGATGTGGGTTTAATCTCTGGCCTTGCTGAATGGATTAAGGATCCAGTGCTGCTGCAAGATGTGACATAGGTCACAGATGTGGCTTGGATCCAGTGTCGCTATGGTTGTGGTGCAGGCCAGCAGCTGCAGCTCTGATTCAACCCCTAGCCTGGGAACTTCCATATGCCTCAAGTGTGGCCTTAAAAAGAAAAAAAATAAAATAAAATAAGAATAAAGCAAAGAAAGGCACAATAAAAGAAGATATGCCTATACATGTAAAATCATACAGTAATGAGCAAACATAATAAGAAAAGGAGTATGAGAAGGTCTGTGAGTGCAGAGAGCATATGGTTTAGTGAAGGATATGGATTCAGGAAACTGGGAAAAGCTGGATTCTAGAGCATTTGCCTGATCTACATTAGCCTTTGGACTCTGTCTTATGGGCACACGGAGTCATATGAAGTTTTTTTTATTTTTATTTTTTGACCACACCCACATCATGCAGAAGTTCCCAGGCCAGTGACTGAACACATGCCACAGCAATGACCCAAGCCACAGTCGTGTAACACGGGATCCTTAATCTTGAGACCACCGGACAACTGCCTACAATTTTAGTAGATAAATTACATGACTCAATGTGTAAATATAGGAAGATAACCTAACTAAGCAATACTTGTTGCTGTAAAATTAGGTGGGAGGTCATTTGTGATAGCCTAGACAAGACATGATGCCTGCAAGGGTCCTACCTAAGATGGGCCCTGTGGGACAGGACAGGAGAAGCCAAATTCCAGAAATGTCTGTGGGCTGGAATCAACAAGTTTGATAACCATTAAGAAGTTTAGGATAAGAGGTAAGAGGAAAAGTCTAGAATACCTTTTGTGTTTGTTTTTTAGCTTAGAATGCAAAAATCAATGGTGACGGCTCTTAAAAATGTGATAAACATGCAAAAACCATCAAATTTGTGTCCAGTGTGTTAAGTTTTGACTTATTGAATCTGGTCACCATATAGAGGTACTTTTATGGAGTTAAAAGTATAATCAATTTGTGAACTTGAAACCAGGCCAGGGTTGGGTATAAAGTTTTAGAAGTCAACTGCTTTAAAATGGTAACTGAGGGAGTTCCTGTCATGGCTCAGCAGTAACAAACATGACTAGCATCCATGAGGGTACTGGCTCAGTCCCTGGCCCTGCTCAGTGAGTTAAGGATTCGGCATTGCAGTGAGCTGCAGTGCAGGTCGCAGACATGGCGAGGATCCTATGTTGCTGTGGCTGTGGTGTAGGCCAGCAGCTACAGCTCTTTTACCTCTAGCCTGGGAACTTCCATAGGCCGTGGATGTAGTCCAAAAAAAGTAGATAGATAGATAGATAGATAGATAGATAGATAGATAGATAGATAGATAGATAGATAGATGAAAGAAGATTGATGATAGATGATAGATAGATAGATAGATAGATAGATAGATAGATAGATAGATAGATGATAGATAGATGATAAAATGGTAACTGAAGCTATGGCACAAGGCTAAGCTCTCACAGAAAGAACGTATAAGACAAAAAGACTTGAAGGAATGAAATGAAAGGAATATCAACAGTTAAAGGAGAGCTGGAGGGAGAAGAAAGCCAGTTAAGAGCTGATTGTAGGCAAGAGGCCAAAAAGGAGAGAGGTTTCCAGTAGGACAGAATAGTTGACAGAGCAAGCAAGTATTACAGAGATCAAGTCAGTCGAAGTCTCCAGAGAGACGTTGTGGAAGAAAAATACTTCTCAAATAATGCTAGAAACAGGCAAAAAGTATACTCCATTAGAAATGTGCCATTTTATTTGAAATCAGCCCTAATGGTTCTATATATATTATGTCATATTAAACAAGATCTCAGGAATGAGAGATGCATGTCATCCCTAGAGTATTAAGCACTATGTCAATGTTTATAAGCATTTTTAGTGTCTTTGTATAAGACAGGAGTTCTCACGTTGATGAGGTAACAAATCAATATAATCTACCTCAATTTTATGCAACTTTTTCAGTTTCTTGGAAAGATATAATTGCTAACCATTAAGTATCAAATTAGTAGTGCCATTTTTAACATTGATATTGGAATACTTAGCAGTCCTGAAATGTTAAAAAAAAAAGGGAGGGTAAAATATTGGCTGTAATGCTAAACATGTCCATAAAACCCTGTTTTGATAAAGGACTAAGAAACATTCGCACTTGATTTTTTTCTGAACAAAAGCATGTCTGTTGTGGCAAAGGTGAGATTTAAAATTTTTTTTTAAAAAATGAGTTCCCATTGGGGCTCAGTGGTTTAGAACCATATGTAGTATCTGTGAGGATGTGGGTTTGATTCCTGGCCTCGTTCAGTGGGTTAAGGACCCGGTGTTGCCATAAGCTGTGGCATAGGTCACAGATGCAGCTCGAATCTGGTGGTGTTGTGACTGTGGCGTAGGCTGGCAGCTGTAGCTCTGATTCGACCCCTAGCCTGGGAACTTTCATATGTCGTGGGTGCAGCCCTAAAAACAAGAAAAAAAAAAAAAAAAGAACTCCACATAATACAACTTAGAAATGTTCTCATTCGTGACAAAAAGAATTCAGAGTTGAATACCACAGTGTAAAAAGAATCTCATATTTCTCTGCATTTAGTATTAAATGTTTGAACATGTGATCTCTATATCCATATGTATATTCACTGCTACAGATTTAGTAGAAACAGATTCAAAATAATTCTTTGCATCTTAACTCTAAAATCCAGCTTGCTTAAATTTCATCACAAGTTGAAGATATTATATGTCCTAATTAGATCAGAGTGTAGAAAATACAACTGTGTATAGTACAGGCTGAAGCTGCCTAAAAAGATAATGCATTTTTTATTCCACGGCTTTGTTTTCTCCTTATTTGGCGGAACAGTATAATCATGTGGGAGAGGGGTTATTTCCTGATGAATATCCACGTAGTACCCTCAATTCTCTGTGTTGCCTCTCGAAATGCACCATCAGGGTGAACTAAAAACACACCACTGCTAGTTTGTCTGTGGTTTTTCTGGGAAGCTTTGAGGTTTTAACTTTGATCTCTTCCCTCACACACCGAGATTTTCTCCTGACTCCACCAGCCCAGACAGAATTTCTACCCTTGATCTTTAAGGTAATCTTAAACATACTCTTGACACCAGCATCACTCAGTGGTAAAAGTTCCCCTCTTCACCGTGGCGTGTTTACACTTCAGTCTCTGTGTTGTCCTCTGCTCATCTAGACCCAAAAGTGGCTTCTTTAAACTTTCTAACCTAGGAACACTTTCTGTCATTTAGTTCACTTGTTTCCTGACTTGACTAAAGTGTGCTGAGCTTCCATTTTTGTTTCCTCAAGTCTTTAAACTCTTTTATACTGAGGAGACTAAACTTTCTCTTTGATCTGTCAAGGAATTTGCAACAACGTTTGACCACAGGGTGAACTCTACTTAAAGTGGCTTCATATTTTTGCAGAGCTTTCCTCCATCCCGTTTTTTCATTCTGCTTCTCTTCCAAGGCAGCCTAAACCTCAGATATTGAAGCTTTGTTTTGTTTTATGATTTAACCCATTACTCTCAAACTGGATCACAGAAGTTAAGCTACCATCAGTAACTTCTAGCTTTGTGTGTCATTAGTAAATTAAGGGTTACTTCAAGTGAGGATATTACACCTCAGCCCTAACTTTCACAAATGAAAAAAAAAAAAAAGGAAGGGATTGTTTGACATAAAAAATAATGAATTAACAAACTATTGGCACTTTTGGAAGAGACTGCTTCTTTAAATCCCACTAGCCCTTTTTTTTTAAATAAAAAGAAGCTGGCCATGTACAAGGGAAGAAGAAATTGTTAATCATAAGATATTATTAGTCTTTCATGAAAAAGAATGGGCACCATGTAACTAATGCTCTCATGCACTTTAGCCACTGCAAAGAACTATCAAGATATGATCTGGGAGTTCCCTTCGTGGCTCAGTGGTTAACGAATCCGACTAAGAACCGTGAGGTTGCAGGTTCGATCCCTGGCCTTGCTCTGTGCGTTAAGGATCCGGCCTTGCCGTGAACTGTGGTGTAGGTTGCAGACGCAGCTCGGATCCCCCGTTGCTGTGGCTGTGGCGAAGGCCGGCAGCTGCAGCTCCTGTTAGACCCCTAGCCTGGGAACCTCCATATGCCGTGGGTGCAGCTCTACATAAAGGCAAAAAGACAAAAAAAAAAAAAGATATGTTCTGATTATTAGTTCCTTACATCAAAAAAGTCTGTTCAATGTTATCAGTTTTTATCCCAGTTTAATGAGTAAACGCAAATTCAGAAAAGGTTAAAGTTTTCCAAAGGCCCCTAGTGAATAGACATTGGATCTGGAACTTCATCCCAGGCCTTCCTCCTCGCTTCCTGCTTACTTTCCCCAGCATCACAGCTGCCACAGTTATGATTTCATCATTTCTTGAAACCTACCATTTTCCCAGTTACTTCTTTTTAACCCATGCTTTGCTTTTGCCATATGGATTTCAGACAGCATTAAATGTATTTAATACCCATTGCAGATGGAATTCAGACTTCAGCGTTTTAAATGCATATCTAAAATAAGTCAGAATAGTTTACTTGGCATTTACCCTAACACAGATATAGTTCTGGACCTGACAGGTAGTGCCAGGCCATAATTACACAAATGTTAGATTTGATGTCCTTAAATTATCATTCTTCAAGTACTGCTATTTGACTATTAATACTAGCTCTCTTGTCAGAGTTGCCTACTTTCTGTAGCTCATTTTGAAACTATTCCTTTTATTAGCTACAGAATTTTCACTTAGATCATCTGAATATTCTTAGAGTAGATGAGGGTTCCTTTGGCAAAAACAGCCCATTTATAAAAGTTTTCATTAATGTAGCTCCAAACAAGAGGGTACCAATTTCTAAACGGAATTAAATTCAATTTAAAACATCTCTAAAAGTTATCATGACCTCCAAGGGATTAAATATAGATTCCTATTACTAATATCTAAGCTAGTTACATTCAATCATTCATTCATTCTGAAAACATTTATTGCACTAAGTTCTTCCCATTTTCAAAATCATCCTTGAGAAATCTATTATTGGATATTTCATTTGTTTCTATTAAGGGTCCATTACAAAAAACAAGCAAGAAATATTATAATGTGAAATGTTAAGCATGCCTATTTTTCAAAGGGATAAAGAGGAAATGTTATGAAGGTATAATTTCCTGGTGAAAATTGCATTTCTGAGGTTGGCTTAATTTCATACATCATTTATCTATTTTTTTATATATTTCTCTTCATCTGAAGTTAACATAGACAGGATTAAAGAGGCTGAGCTAAATCTAGTACTGGAGTCTGAATATTCTTTTTGCTCTCATGATGCCTCTAACTTTCTTTGTTGCCCTGAGTGCTGAGCTGAGGCCTAGTTTTCAAGGGAGAAAAAAATATTTTTGACCACTCCCACAGCATGAAGAACTTCCTGGGGATTGACACACATTACATATCCTGGGGATCGACACATATCACCAAAAATATTTTTTACCGTGCCACAGCAATGACCTGAGCTGCTGCAGTGACAGCACTAAATCCTTAACCTACTGTGCTACAAGGGAACTCTGAGAAATAAATAATTTTAACAGAAGAGTAGCAATTAATACTTGGTTCCTGTTATCCTAGCAGCAGGCCTAATATATATGCACAAATACACAAACACACACACACTGTTGCCCAGACCAAAAGAATCTTGAGGGTCCACTATCATCATTCCAAATACTGTCTGCTCCTCCAGTGTACTTTTAAACCTAGACAAGTTCAACAGTTCCCCTATAAGCCTTGGTGACTCAATACAACCAAACTGATGCTGCCAGTGGCATTTAATAGTTACATATGCTCAGGGGTTCAATATCAAGAAATCCCTTCTTTTTGTCCCTTAGATAGAGGCATAAGTTTATGAGTATCTGTGTACCCTCACATAAAAACAAAATTCTTCCTGTACAGTGTATTTTATTATAAGAGGGCTTAGATAAGTGGAGAACTTTTATAACTTGAAACAATAGCATTTACTGTTTTATACTTCTTAAGGTAACACCCCCCAAAAATTTAAGCCTTGCAAAGTACTATGGGAGTTTTAAAGTCAGAAGTCTTGTAATCAAGAACATTTTTAAAGAGAAGGCAACCATAGAATGAGGACATGTTACATGATTAGTTGCCAGTTAATTATACAGACTATTTTGTTTAGGGGTTTGGAAATTACTTAAGGTTTAGTAGAGAAGGGTTTACAGAGGAGATGGATTTTAAGCTGGCTTGAAGGCAACTGTGATATAAAAAAAAAAAAAATCTGAACTTGGATTTTACATCTAGTCTCTGTTATTTCATAGCTCAGTGCTTTAGGAAATAAGTTTATTACATCCAACCTTTTGTTTCTTAATCTTTAAAAGAAACCACTGTTTCAGAGATTCATTCAGTGAATCCATCTAAAAATCACCAGGCATGGTGCCTTATAGATAGTAGGCTCTCAGTAACGCTGCAAGAGGGTGGAGCTTTCATAAATGAGAAAGGGAAGTCCAAGCAAAGAAAGTAAGATAAGCAAAACAAGAGACATGAAAGAAGACAAAATACATCAAGTCTATTAAGTCTGCTGGTCTGATTGATGGAGGATCAATATAAAAGAGAAAAAAAGGTGCCAGCTTGTAAAACTCTCTCCAGAAAAAGTCTGGACTTGATCTTTGAGAAATGGGGGATGATGAAACATTTTAACATGAATGTAATTCCCCAAATAACATTCTGAAAGCTCAGTTATAATCAGCAATTATTTTTGTTTAAGCATGTATTTATAGCCCATAATATTTTATAACCATATTTATTAAAAGTCAGTCTTGGGCTCTACTTCTCTCAATGATCTGATGATGCAATGATGCAGAATTATTTGTTAGTATCAATTTATTTTTCAGTGAGGAGAATGAAGAACACAGGGTAGAATATTTTATCTAAATATTTAAGAAGGCATTTCAGCCTCCCATAGAAAGCAATAGCTTTATTTTAAGAAATTTCTTGGTTAAAATTTATGCTCTGACTGTAAAATGATCACAACAGATGAGACTTCCCAAAAGCTTTTAAAGTCAAATGGGATACTGTTTTCTAAGCATCAGAAAGCTGTGATCCAGACTGTTATACTTGCTCAAAATATCCAGTAGGTAATTCGGGGTAAATTTTGCAACCTCACTTAGCAGGGTGGAGTTGCCAAGTGTCCAGGAAACTTGGAAATAATTATCACAGAGAATGCCTCTAATCAATACAACAGTATGCTTCCGATGTGACAAATATTTATTCTTAACAATGACTAGTGCATTGAAAAAGGTGTGTGTGTGTGTGTGTGTGTGCATGTGTGTGTGTACGTACACGCATTTGCATGCATGAGTGCAGGGTGTCTGCAGTGGGGGAGACTGGGTGGTTATATGGTTACTCTTTAGAGCACTATGCCAGAAACATTGCTACTCCTTCTGAGATGAGGTGTCACATATTATAATAAAATATCAACTGCGACTGCTGATGCCTGCCTTGGTCCTTGAAAGTGTTTGAGCCTTTGGCACAGTCCCATCCTTAGTTACTCTGAAAGAACTCTAATGAAGAAAGTGAGAAAGATGTGTTAATATTTAATAAGCCAACTGATCGATTGCTGTGTCTCCTAAAATGTTCATCTCTTTGACTGGTGGGAAATGAACTTCATTAGGATTTCTCTGCTACCTTATAGCTCCTTGTTAACATTTCCCCTTTTGGGGCCCTGAGAAAAATGCTTAGCTTCTTTCCATGAATCTCTGCCAACCATCCTCTCCTGCACTATTTTCCATATTCATTTGCTCAGAAAAATGGATGTCAATCTCATTTTGCAGGGAAAATATTATCAGATCTTTGTGATCTAAAGTAAAATTCATGAAATTGTACTTTTATGAATCATAGAAATTACCAGTAAATGGATTTAATATATGGAAGCTATTACTATATTTAGTTTAAAAGTATGAATATCAAAAATATTAAGCACATGTTTTTACATTTTAGCTTCATTTTGCATTGTATTTCAAAAAGATAAAGAAAACAGTAGAATCTTTAAAAAGAAACTACTAGGAAAAGATTTGTTCAGGAGTCCCTGTTGTGGCTCAGTGGGTTAAGAATCTCAATGGTATTCATGAAGATGTGGGTTCGATCCCCGGCCTTGCTCAGTGGGTTAAAGGATCTGATGTTGCCATGAGCTGTAGGTCACAGACGCAGCTGGGATCTGGCATTGCTGTGACTGTGGTGTAGGCTGGCAGCTGCAGCTCCAATTTGACCCTTAGCCTGGAAACTTCCATATGCCGTGGATGCAGCCCTAAAAAGACCAAAAAAAAGGTTTGTTCATATAAAATAAATATTATAAAATTTAATTTTTTAAAGGCTTCGAATAGAAAAGAAAAAGGAAATAGAGTGTAACACATAATGGTAGCAGTAAAAAAATAAAATTGAAATAATAATACTTCATTTGAAGTTATGACTACATACTAAAGGGAGGGGTTAGAGAGAGGATGCTAGGTGAAATGGGTGATCTTAATGGTGGAAAACAATGGTTAAATGTATTGATAACTCAGTAAGTGCCCAAACTGTGTTAAACATTTATCATTCATTGTTTCATTCATTCCTCATAACCAAGAAATGAGATATATAATACAAGCTACTATTTTTTCTATTTTATTAGTAAAGAATCTTAGAAAGAGTTTATGTGAGAAACTTGCCCAAGGTCACACTGTTAAAAAAATGTTTTTAAGTACCTCAAAGGGAACTTTAACTAAAGCACTCTGCTTCCAGATCCCATGTTCCTAAAGAGTTTCATCATGTATGAAAGTCCAAGGAGTCAGGTGGATCTCCCTCTTGAAAATTCACCTAGTTTCAGAGAAAGCAGCAAAACCAATACCCAAAAAGAAAAGTTGAACAGCAAGGTAAGGGTTATTTGGAGATCAGCCAAAATGAAAAGCCAGACTCATTTTGATTATGTCAATCTGAATGAAGATATAATTCAGAAACCCAAAAGACAGAGGATGGCCAGAAGTTCTGTCTGTGTATTTATTCTCTTCCTAAGCAATATCATTAATATTCAGTTTTGGAAAACATTGTTTTTAAATCTAGTCCTTTGCTGATGGTGAAAATTTCTTGGTTTCCAAGCATTTAGGAAACCTAGCTGGTGCAAATAGGTTTCAACCCAAGGATAACTGGCTTCATATTTTGCAGAGCCCGGTACGAAATGAAAATACACGGCTCTTTGTTCATCAATTATCAAGAATTTCAAAATGTTTATTAACAAGCATTAAGCCAGAGTCAAGGTCCTGTGACTGCAAAGCTCATACACCTCTGAAGCCTGACCTATTCACAGCCAAAGTCTGAATGCTTATTCTGTGAAATCATCCAAAGGCGAAATTTTTGAACATTTATATTATTCAAGCTTGGCTAGAAATTGTGGTTGATGGTTACATATAAATAGATTTGTTTTTTCATTTGAGACATTTAATTTTGATATGCAATTATAACTTTCTTACTTCATTCAGGGAACTGAAGGAAAAATATTTTCTGAGAGAAAAAAATAATAAAACCTGTGATTTCTGGACAATCTTCAAAGGGAGAAGACTTGAACAAAAGAACATGTTGATGTTATACTTTATCCATTTTAAGTGTAGCCATTTTGTGAGGAAAGAGTATATAGATCTTTGTGTCTCTACCTAAAAGCAGATAGAAATAATCACAGTCTGTCTATTCTTTTTTTTTTTAATACAAAGAACAAAACTATCACATGATTATTTCAGAGGGTATTCCACATCTGGAGAATATTTCCTATATTTAGGGTGGGGGTAGAAAGCAAAGATGAAAGGAAATGAGAGCAAATTTTTTTCCTACACCTCACCCACAGTTTACCCTGCCTCCAATTTTACCATCTAACCATTTTCCAAGTAGAATTAGCAGGACTGATACCAGTTATGTCTGAGGATAAACTATTGAGTATAAGAGAACGCAAGGATTTTCTGCCAACCACATCAGCATGTAGAACAAGGTCTCTCACATTGAGTAGTCAGTTAATATGTCTGGTGTTTACAATGTTATTAATTATATTAAACTTACCCCATGTAAAGAGGGAGGATATTAGCCCACTTTACAGTGTACAGAATGGATTCAGGATGGGAAAAATTAGATTCCTCTTGAGAAGTCACACTCATGAACTCATTCTTTATCTAACAAGTGCTGGGAGTTAAGAATTGTCTTCGATTGAATCCATCAGTGTTGGCCCTTACAACCACAAACATGCCGCATGCGTGCTCCCAAGGAATAGCATTCCTAGACTTTCCAATGTACCTGGCCTCCAGCAATGCTGTAAAAAAGTACTGATACAGAGTTTCCATCCTGGCGCAGCGGAAACGAATCCGACTAGGAGCCATGAGGTTGCGGGTTCGATCCCTGGCATCGCTCAGGGGGTTAACGTTCTGGTGTTGCCATGAGCTGTGGTGTAGGTCACAGGCACGGCTTGGATCTGGCGTTGCTGTGCCTGTGGCATAGGCCAGCAGCTGCAGTTCCGATTAGACCCCTCGCCTGGGAACCTCCATATGCCACAAGTGCAGCCCTAAAAAGACAAAAAGAAGAAAAAAAAAGTACTGATGCTATACTGTTGAAATTGAATAATACTTCATTTGAAGTTATGACTACATACTAAAGGGAGGGGTTAGAGAGAGGATGCTAGGTGAAAGGGGTGATTTTGATAAATTAATGAAGAAGCACCCAGGGATATCAGGACGATAAATTAGTATCTCTCATTTTGGCCACTACTTGGAAATGAAATACTGAAGTAAAGCCCTGAAAACAAGTTATGATAGGCACTTAATACAGTGTATGTGGAAACAGGTACCACATTGCTTCAATTCCTTCTTGAATTGTGTTCCTGAGGTTTAATTTGTGAGATTTACGTATTTCTCCTCTCTTAACCTTCCCATCCTTCATGAATAATTTTTTGGTAGAATTCCATGCTTTCTGATTACATAGAGACTTAACTTCGCCCTCTCTTTTGTTGAACGTTGAATATTTAAATAGAGCTTTTATTTCAACTGCAAGGTTTTTCTTGTAGCTAGAGTTTTTTTTTTTTTTGAAAAGAATAAATCTCTTCCCAAACACCTTATATTTATCTTTAAAAGCAATTTATAAGAAAAATAAATCTGTCATAATCAGGTCAACCCAACACAGCACTAAAAGCATTCTAATATCTGATAAAGTCTGTGAAATAAGAAACAATGCCGATTCTGCTCTTAAAAGTCATCGTGCCACATAATGGTCTTATATAAAGATGTCAATTTTAGTGTTAGATGATCTATGCATCTTAGGAAAAGAATAACATGGACTGAGGTAGATTCAGCATATGGATTGTTTTATAATATTTTAACACAGTTTTTTCTGAAGTTTAGTGATTTTCCCATTGATTAAACATGTCTGGTTGAATTAGCCCTATCTGATGTGCTGACAACAATCTTAGATGAATCTTGGGGGGCTCCAAGGTATACTTGGGAGTTTGAGTTTATTTTCCGGGCTTATTTCATAATAGAATAAAATGCAGCAAATGGCAGCACTGACATGAGACTAAAATTTATTTTGAAGGAATCAGTTAATTATATCCTAATACTGATGGTGCCCATGTTTGTGTTTCTGTGTGTTAGATTTTTATTTTTCAAGGGGGTTCTGGACTACACATAATATTTGTGTATGTTCCCTAAAACAATTCAATGTGGAAACAAAAGATCAGTTTGCTTTTTCTATCATAGTTTACTCTGTCCTCTCCAAGAGTTGTGCAGTGCTACAAATAAATTATGTCCATTTGGTAAATTTTGTCCATTATTTTTAAAATAATTGTATGACAATTAGTATTTTCTGACTATAATATTAATATTATCTAAATCAGGTGGTAAATCTATGCCATGAGTAGCTGTTTAGAATACACATCATTTTACTATGAACTTATTATAAGCTGAAGTTTTTGTTACCTAAGGCAAAAATCATAAGTAATTTCCTAGAATCTTTTAAATTAAAGGATAATAGGAATCCTTTGCGATGCTTTTGACAAGGAGCATGTTCTCCCAGTGAGGGTCAGAGTTCAATTCCTGAAATCATCCATCAAATTCTGACTGGCAAGAGTTGAATAGCTGTGAAAAGTGAACGGGAGATAGGGTGCCCTTGCTGACCTCCTAAATCACTTTCACACACATAGTTCAGTAAATACACACACCCATTCACAAACACCATACACAAATATCTATACATTTCAAAAAGGGCATCTATGACTAGGAAAAGCAAGTTTTAAGACGACCTGGATGTCAAAGGCTTTTGTATACTTGAGATTTTCTTTCAAAAGCTTATTGTAATTATGTCACAGGGAAACATCGTTTCATACCATTATTTCAGTTACAAATATTCAGTTGAAAATATTTATTGATGTCTTTTTTATGCCAACAATTTTGAGAATCATGAGAAGGGCAAATAATGTTTAGATTAAAGCCTCTACTTACAGTTGGTCAATCAAAGCATCTGTTTAACACTCAGAGTTCCTGAGGATCCTATAATCTGAATTAAATCAGGAATTTAGTGTTAATTTTGGGTAGCTATAACTGTATTACTTAACCACATTTCTCATCTCTTTTTCTTATGATTTGACCTTCATGTTAAGGACTATAGTTAGGTAATAGTCCTTTGAAATTCCTTAGCACCATCTACTTAGCCCTTCCTTAAATATATTAAATTTTCTTTCTAATTCTTCATTTTCCTAACCAAAAATATGAACTCCATTATAATAGGGACCAGCCTATCTCCACAGCTGATGTCCAGTGATTGGTGTATTATTGGTTCCAACTATTTGCTGAACTAATTGATTAAATAACTGCATCCCTGAGGGAACGCTTGGCCTGAGGGAACGCTTTCCATAAGTGAAAACAATTATGTACAAAACAGTATTCCTATCAGATGTACTACATATACTTTTCAGACAACAACCAGTATCTTCCCATATGTGAAACTGGTATAGGACTATATCACTTATGTATAAACCAAATCAAGTAACTAGAGGAATGCTTTTCTCTAGATTTATGAAATTAAACCTATTTTGGGCCCATAGCCCACCTTTAGTTAGGAGGAAAAAATTAAATTGAGCATAACCGTGGTTAGGACATGACTTTTACTCATTCCATGTTCACAGAGTCTGTCACAGTGTTGGGCACTGCAGGAGTTTAACTGGTTTTTCTAAGATCAGTGCAACCAAATTCAAAAATCCGTTATTCCCTACCAATGTTTTGATTCAGAAGATTGTCTTTAAAAGTTAGAAGGTAAAGAGTATTCCAAGAGTGGATGATGATTGCATTCTTCAAAATTCCTTTGAAAATAACCTATTAAGAAACATCACAGAAAACTAAATATAGAACTACCATATGATTCAGCAGTGCCACTCTTGGGCATATATCTGGACAAAACTATAATTCAAAATGATACATGCACCCCTATGTTTACAGAAGCACTATTTGCAATAGCCAGGAAATGGAAAAAACCTAAACATTCATCAACAGATGAATGGAATAAGAAGAGGTAGTGCATATACACAATGGAATACTACTCAGCCATATAAAAGAATGAAATAATGCCATTTGCAGCAACATGGATGCAACTAGATATCCTCATGTTCTCTTTCTGAAGTATAAGTCAGAAAGAGAAACACAAATGCCATATGATATTACTTATATGTGGAATCTAAAATAGGTCACAAATGAACTCATCCACAGAACAGAAATAGACTACAGACATGGAGAGCAGCTTTGTGGTTTCCAAGGGGGAGGAGAGAGGAAGTGGGATGGATGGGCAGTTTGGGGTTGGTAGAAGCAAACTACATTTAGAATAAATAAGCAATGAGGTCCTACTGTATAGCACAGGGAGCTATATCAATCTCTTGGAACAGAATATAATGGAAGATATTATGAGAAAAAGAATATATATATATATATGTGTGTGTGTGTGTGTGTGTGTGTGTGTGTGTGTGTGTATGACTGAGTCACTTTGCTTGTACAGCAGAAATTGGCACAACAATTTAAACTATGACTTAATTTAGAGTTGCTGTTGTTGCTCAGCGGGTTACAAACCTGACTAGTGTCCATGAGGACACAGGTTCCATCCCTGGCCTCACTCAGTGGGTTAAGGATCCCGCATTGCTGTGAGCTGGGGTGTAGGTCACAGATGTGGCCTGGATCCCCTGTTGCTGTGGCTGTGGTGTAGGACGGCAGCTACAGCTCCAATTCGACCCCTAGCCGGAGAACTTCCATATGCCATGGTACAGCCCTAAAAAGAAGAAACAAAAAGAAAATTAAACCAACAAATTATGCCTTAATTAAAAAAAAGAAAAGAAACTTCAGATATATCTATAAAGAAATCATCATGAGATGGGCACATAGCCTGTTTCCATATCTTGCTATTGTAAATGATGTTGTATGAATATGGGAGTTCATGTATCCTTTCAAATTAGTGTTTTGTGAAAAAAAAAAAAAACCATGACCCAGTTTCTCAATAAACTTCAAATTGGATTCAATAAGTATATTATACATGAGATGTTGTTACAACATAGGTTCTTCTTGAATATTTTTTCTTTAACGGTTACTAAACTAGGGAAATTGCCATTTAAACAAGTGTTTCTATCAAAATATCAAAATTTCTAAATCATATCAATACTTCTGGGGAGATATAGGCAACACTGATAGTGCCTCAATAATAATTACAATGTTTTCTAACTTAAAAGTATGATCTTTACCAAAACTATTTTAATTTCTTAACATGTGAGGAAAACATAAAATTAAATAATGGAATTGGCTTCTGTGCTCTAAATAATAAAGTATTCTTAGATTGACTCAAAACAAATTGACTTAATTATGCATATATATATATATATATATATACACACACACACATATAGGTTCACAAAAATTATTAATTGGTACAATTACTTGTATAGAACTTCCATTATCCATTAGAATATCCTGGTTTAAAATTTGGAGAAAAATATATTTATTTTAAAAAAGTAACCTCACTGGTTTTCCTAAGATATGGCATTTATATGTTTTAACTTTTAGAATAGTTTGAGGCATCCGCATGTTCCATTTAAAAATTAAAAGTTGTCAATATTCTTACTAAAATTTCTTTTTTTTGGGGGGAGCTTACTAAAATAGATAGAAAATTTTGTCCATGTGCACAACCAGACACACATACACTCATACTCACATACACATCTTACTTCTGATGACAAGGGGCTGATAAAACATCTTGTTTTCAGTTCTAAGGTCCAGATTTCACTCAGTTGTAAGGTTGTGGCACCCCCTAGCTCAGCCTAGCAGAATAGCGTCATTTCTGGCATGAACTGAAGTTTAAAGGGTTTTAAAGAATATATGTAAAGCCCAGGAGTTTTCAAGAGTATTTGCAATTAAAGGAGGCATTTTCTTTCATTTGGTAGAATTTGCTTTATTTTTTATTATTTATAATTTCTTTTATAATGTGTTCTGACTCTGAATTGCACCAACTGGAAGCTGATTTATACTAAAGATCACATAAAGCATAAATATATCAAACAGATTTCCACTGCTCCTGAAAATTCCCCCTACCCTCCCCCAAATCATCAAGGAGCCAGACACTTGGAAGTGCAAATATGAAATATGGGACATGGCTGTGACAGTTATTGGCAAATTGTATGCTAATAAGGCAACAGCTCTCTAGTGAAAAAAAAGTACATTATTGAAAAAATATATTCGAATATGGCACATGTGGCCACTATTCAGATAAGATCCTTGGCATTATTCTTTTATTCACATTTTGCGTATTAGGGAAAGAGTGGATAAATGAAGAATTCTGATGTGCTTGTAATAAATTTTAAAACTGTTTTGCTTGTCCTCTGAATCTTCATGGTTTCCTTATTGAGAGACAATGACTATTCCCAGCATATTCTAACAGCACTGCTTTCGTAGCACCTGTCAGTAGGAATTCAGCAATATAAACCTTAAAGGCTTTGATGGGAATGTAAATAGAATACCAATTTGCCAGTGCAGCCCTCAAGCCTGTAGTATGTACTGAGTTTACAGGATTCCGATTAGTTTAACATCTTTTGCAGACTTCAGAAAAAGAACCACTGTAAAACGTGGAAGCAAACAAAAGGCAAGTGTTCTCACCTTACTTGGCCTGTTTTAGACTTATTCTTCTCTTTGCTTCAGGAGTACTTGAAAGTCATCCTTCTTTATTCTGAGATACTGTAAATGTAGATACTGTAAATCACTTGGTCAATGTACGTTAAATTTAATTTAGTCTGACCACCACTACTGTTCGAAGATCAGCAAATTGATTGTGTTACTAAAAGGTGATCACATTGATACTGCCATTTAATGAACTCCATGCTTGTACACTGCTCCTAATGCACACTATTTTAGATCACTTAGTCAGCTCCAGTCTAATTGAATTTATCATTTGAAACCTTGACTTGATGCTAATAGTCCAAAAATAGCAAAGTCTTTCCAGAGCAGTCCTGTCTATGAAATGCCATATATTGATGTTTTCCTGCAACAAACACTTGTCTTTCTTGTCTTTGAGTCAGGGCCAGTTGTCAGTTATTGAGGTACAATTATAAGAAAACTTGCATTTAGAAAAAGATGTTATTGACCTCCACAAATTGACTGGCAACTTCAAAATTTCGAAGTGGAATTCAGGCAGACTTAATGGGATATATGCAAATCTTCAAACACAGGCCTGAAACTGTCATATGGCTGTTGTTATTTTAAGACACACATGATCTTCTCTTTCTGTTCTACCCCTTTTATTTTCACTAAATGGAGGCAGCATGTTTGCAAGACTAGTCTGGCTTAAGAGAAATGGCAATAGCATTTGCTAGGTTCCACTGCGAAGGATCATTATCAGTGCCAGTTGGTTTCATGAGCAAGCGCTGCAAAAAAAAAAAAAAAAGTGAAACTGATATAAGGTGACATTAAAACAGGAAAAGAGAGTATAGAAAAGACATGATTTCCATAGGTTTTCAAAATCAAGGCGGCATTGTAGAAATTAGAAACGAGCAGAGAATAGTAACTGATTATGCTTTAGTTTTTTTTTCCAAAAGAACCTAATTTAGTGTTGCATTGTAGTTCAAAAGTAGCTCCGCATAATTCATAAGGTGCTATACTTGAGGAGCATTGAAGTTCCTCATTATGATAATGCCTTTTGATAACTTTTATTGAACATAAGCACTCCCATGATTAAATCTCTTAATAGGCAGCTCTCTTCAGCACCGCTTGCCATAATTTCAAAGCTATGCTATACACGTTTCCATACCAAAACAGGGTGATATTTAACATGGCTAGCCAGAAGTATAGTGGGAGAATAAATTCATGGAAAATTAATCTAATTTGAAAAAAGATGCCCAATGAGAAATCACCATCTATAAAAAGTTTTGAACAAAGAGATAAGATAATGTTTATCATAGGTTATACTCATATAACCAAAACAAAATTGAAAATGAAGCATATTTTTTGAAGTGACCCAGTGTTCCCAATCCTCCTTTCTTCTCATGCATGTGTCCTGTTAACCTCACGGGAAAAACTAGCTAACTATAACTTTACCAACACCACCTCCTCCTCATTTGTTACATGGGGTTTGTTAGAGTCCAAAATTCCAGGTGATAAATAGTTATCCATGGGCAGGAGTGTTTGTAACATTTCCTTTGTTGCTCAATTCCAGTAGGATGACATGAGTGACCTGGGTGGATGCTCTGTATGTGGCAGCTTTGTGTCACATCTGAGGAACACTGAACTTAAGAGACCCCAATCATCTATTGTGAATTGTAAGCAAATCTGACTAATCTTTGCCTGGAGGGGAATATTTTCATTATACTGGGCAGCACACAAACCTGCTCTTTGCTTTAAGGGACACATTATTTCTACCTTCTAAGGCTGCTTGCTGTACATACATTCATAGAAAGGTAATCTGCTACAAAGAGGAAGAGTGCCTCTGCTTACACAGGCATGCAATAGACTCATGATAATTGTCTGCCCAAACTATCCTACCTTTGAACTCTCATAGAAAGTATTTTCTATTCTGCATAAGACATGACCTTAAATTCATTTATGCTTTCATCAATACATCCAATGTCCACAAATCAGCTATAAGCCCTGAGAAAAAAGAATTCATTCTCATACCAATTTATTTCTTTAATGCCTAATATATTGTCATAATCTAATCTTAGTTCAAGATATATTTAAGGAATATTATTGATAATGATGATGACTGACTGATTAACTAATTGATGGTAGAAGTGATGTAATTGAACCATGTGGCCAGTTTTCCAGGGATTTTGTACTCACCACGTCAACCATCAGGATTTTTACAAATCCAAAGAATTTTAGATGCTTGGCATTATGTAAAACACAGAACTATACAACTCACAGAGTTTCAGTCTTCATGCTTTTTTTTTTTTTTTAACGATGTAGAAGTTGTCTTTGTCCAAGGGCCTGACTTGGTAAAACATATGCACATTTAGTTAAAAGAATATTGTGTAGAAAATGCCCCTGAGTAGAGAAGATGTAGAAATTTAGAACAAAGGAAAAAATGGAGTTACAACGAATTCTAAACCAAAAATCATGTTCACTTCTGGCAGCCTATAGAAAGCTTGATTTGCACCGTGGAAACAGAAACTTGATGCTCAAAGTACTTCACTGGTAAAACTGCCCGGAGAACATTTTGTTAGTCCACATATGTAGCTTTAAAGTTTCATTGTCTTTAATATACTAGGGATTCCTAAAATGTAAAAAAAGCACATTACAATCAAAAATACTTTAAAAGCACATTAGCTATAAACAAACCATTGGATATAGAAAACAAAATGATAAGATACCTCCTAAGTAATAATGCATTGTTTATATAAATTGAATATCTTATTTATCAAGTGAAGCATGAGGGAATACTTTTTATTGATAGCTTTAAAAGCATCTTTGTATTTAAGATAAATATGCAAAGACTATCAAGTATCATGGATTTTATTTTGTACAATGAAATAATTGAAAATTCTATTAAAGTCTGAACTAAGAAAGGGTCAGTTCTTTTAGAGGAAAAAGAAATCATTTGAGATGTAAATATCTGACAAATAGGTACAGCAGCAAAGGGAATTTAAGAAGGGTTTGGGGAAGAAATGAACAGTTTCTAGTTGTTAAGGTAATTAACCTTCTTTCAAAATCATTAAAAAATATTTTTCCTGCACACTGCTAATTTTCTTGCAGGTTATAGAGGTCATTGTTTAGCAGAACAGGAGGGAAAAAAAATTGAGAGCTGGTATTCATCTACCTAATGCAAAGCGAGCATGAACAAGATTAACAATCAGTTTTCAGTTCTTTCTTTCTGGCCTATGTCTTCCTGGCCAGTGAGATACAACTCTTAAAAACAGCCTCTACTGAAGTATTAATTATAGTGACAATTATCAATGTAAAAAAGTTCCTTCAGTATTCTGCATATACCCCACTATCCCCACACTGCTTCATGTAAAGAAGTAGAATTCTTTTTAGCAACCAATTTTGTATGAAACAATTTGTTCCGACTGCACCACGGAGGGATTTCCTTTTTGCTTCTGTGCCCTGTGAGGCTGATTTCTAAGGGACAGCGATGTTAAGGACAAAAACATTGTGCTTGAAGTGTGGAAACACTGTGCTTGAAATGTGGAAAGGCTAAAGTGTTGGAATAAATCACTCTAATACCAGTTCCGGCCAAGCACGTGGTCATATTGACCTCTTTCATTTCATAATTGATTTCGCTTTTCATGTGAAGAAGTTTTATTTTTTATGAGTACTGAGTAACCTAAAATAGCTCTGACTTTTGTAAGAATCCTTTGTTAGAAGTAGAGCTCAAGAGCACAATATCATTTGGATCTAGAAATGATAATGACTAAATTTGACCACGTGAGCTTCCGGTAGGGTAATCTAATCTGCCTAGTTACCATATTGCTCAGGTACTTTCTCCAGTACCAGGACTAAGCAGATAAACCATTCTCATTGAGACTGTTCAAGAGTTGAATCATTCTGAATATAAAGCCAAAAACCTGGGGACATTACACAAAACAGTGAATCCAGTCTACAAGTGAAAGAAAGATGATATAGGAGAAAGCATAAAGGCTTTGCTCTTAGATAAGCCTGGGTTTGAATGATCCCACACTGAAGTTTATTCAGGTGCCTTATTTAACAGAAGTTTTACTTAAAGGATATATACACAGATGTATACAGAGGAATATAAGCATCACACCTTTGGTCTCAGCAAGAAGTGACACACGGATGAGCGCTAGTAAGATTATGACACTTTGTTGAAGCAGGACACAGGGCCTGAACGTGAGTGCTCTGCTTGTCAATAAAATGTATTTGCATTTAACATATCTGTCTCTATTATTTCTTTTTGTCTCCTGATATATATGTTTACTGGTAAGTAAAAAAAACTCACTCATATGTCCATTTTAAATTTTTGAGAAATTGTATGTTCCCAAATATAATTTTTTAGCTGGTTGGCCATCTCTGGTCAGTGAAGGCACCAGCCTAAGATCAAGGTGTAGTGAGTCTGAGGATAGAGGGTGCCCTCTGGTGGTAGCAAACATAACAGTGTGCGCCTGCTGCCTAAGGACTAATGGTTGGCAATTATAATGACTATCATAATTCAAAATTCTGCCTTTGGAAATATGATACAAATCTGGCAAAACTTGACTGAATCATCATAGCCCCCAACAACTGGTAGTGTGTTATAACCTCATGCTTTAAAAGGTAATCATAAATGGTGTTATTTAAGAACTTCCCCAAATGACATGTGTTTCCCCAACTTACATGATTCTTCAAAATATCGTTCTTATTTTTAGAAAGGGCTTCTAGAACAGATCATCATTTTAAAATGAAGTCAGCTGCTGATTCCATTTCCTGCTTTGTTCCCAGACTGAGATTCATGATGGACACATATGAACATTCTCTAGTTTAAAACCCTTTGGAACTCCCGCTGTGGCATAGTAGGTTAAGAATCTGACTGCATCTCTCTCAGGTCACTGCAAAGGTGTGGGTTTGATCCATTTCCTGTCGCAGTGGGTTAAAAGATCCAGTGTTACCAAGCTGAGGCATAGGTCGCAGCTGTGGCTCAGATTCAAAAACCTGGCCCAGGAACTTTCATATGCCATGGGTGCAGCCATTAAAAAAATAAAACCCTTCACTGGATTCCTATATCCCTCCAGATAAAATCCCACCTTCTTGGAATGTACCTTCATGTTGATTCATGTTCATTTGACTTCACCATCATCTTTTACTATGTCCATCCCCTATCAGCTTCAAACTCTATGTTTCAGTTATGCCATTTATTTTCCCCAACTTGTAAGATATTGTAATTATTGAGGCCCAAATATCATACCAGACAATAAGCATTTGATCACTAAAATTCGGTAAAACTCTTTCTGGAAGGAATTGTACCTGATTTTGTTTTGTGTCTATACTAGCTATAATAATTAAGAACCAGCTATCTATGAAATGCAACATAGACCTCTTCTAATCTGACTTTTGTCCCACATGAGGGACAAATTATCATACTAATTTTACAACTAAGGAAACATGTCCAGCTTAAGGTAGCTACTAAGAGAGCCACATAGAATTCAATCTCAGGTACACCTACTTTTAAAATTCATTTATTCTCCACAAGACCCTCTAGAGAGAATGTAAGGGACACTTTTAGTAGAATAAACTGGGTTACTATTGATTTTTGCTAAATTATGAATGAATACCAAATCTGGGTTATACAGAGTTGGACATCTTTGCCCCTGCCTTCCACTAATCTTGGTTCTCATGGATGGAATGTGAACACAAGCTCACAGTGCTTGCTCTCTGTATTGTAATTTCCCTTCTTTTTGTAGCCCAGTGTCCATTTTAAATGGTGGGGAAAACAGTTGTTTGTTTACAGTTGCAGCAATGATGTGAAAAGAAGCTGAGAATGGGGTAAAAGAGTTATGAAAAGATATGGAAAATGGGTGAGATAATGGTTTTTGATTGCCTCCTTTAGAGGAAAGAATGGGATTTTTTGCCCAAATGTATCAGAATTCTATGACATTGCATTTTTAGATATTACTAATCCTTCATTTTGTTTTACTAGTTTTCCTGTTTTTGAAAATAAATAAGCTGTTATTCATTGTTATTAATTGACCATGTAAATGAAAAATTTAAGTGCATTTTATAAAACATAGTCATTTTATTTCATAGAAATCATCAGTAAAAAATTTCAAATATTATACATGATAAAAATATTATTCAATTCGATACAGTAGCATATTATAAAACAGCTTCATTATTAATTTTCTGAAAGATATAGTTACAAATTCCAAAAAAAAAATGAATCTATTACTCAAATATAGACTTAATAAATGCATGTATAATATTGGTTATCATGACATTATAAACTAATGTTAAAATAAAGATATTTAAACATTTTTTATGTTTAATAAGCTAAAACTTGCAGCACTTCTACCAAAGTACTTTGTATTTGGGCTTCCCCCTTAACCTTTGTAGAAACCTATCAGATTGTTTCACAAATATTTGTTAACTTACTTTTTCCTCCTGAAACTTCAGAGCTCTTATTAGTGACTTTAGCCAGTCTCTTCTGAACCGCCTTCTCAATTAGGCTCTGATTTGGGGTTTTCATGTTTATTTCTGCATTGTCCAATATTAGCAAGAATCCTACTGTAACTGAGCTGGTGCCCTGTGGAGCTTCTAGGCACGCAAGCCTTTCTGTGTCCCCCATTTCTTGTTTTTAGGGAATAAGACTAGCCTCCATGACCTTCCCTGAGTTCCAAAGGGCAGTTGCTAATCAGGGAAGGGAGGGGATGCAGAGACCAGGGAGGAGCAGCGCAGCCTTGGGGCACTGTCCTGGCTCCTCCTAAGGAATATACATGACAATATCTTTGAGCCTTTCTGTAGAACTAAAACCCCCACCAAAGGGAAGAACTACTGGATGAAACATTCTTTATTCTGGGAAGAAGCAAGATCACCAGGACCAGTCCTGGGGGCCACTAAACACTAGCTTTGAAAAATAATGCAAGCTTGTCTCTACCCTGATCCTTATCTATAGCCCTATTTTCCACTCCCAAACTATAAAACCACCCTCTAATCCCTTCCAAGGGGGGCACAGTCTTTAAGGCATTAAACTGCTGTGGCCCCCTTTGCCTGGCAAAGCAATAAAGCTATCTTTTTCTCCTTTACCCAAAACCATCTCCGTATTTCCATCTGGCAGTGGTGGACAGAGGCCATGTTTCAGCAAAACTGCCAAGTTTCGCAGTCCTCAATATCTGACTCCTCACGATATCTCGTCATTGGTTTTGTTGCTTAAACTCAGACTCTGCCCACCAGTGCCAAATGGAAATGTGGAGACAGAGTTTTGGGCAAAGGAGAAAAAAAAATAACTTTATTGCTGTGTCAAGCAAAGGAAGCCACAGTAGGCTAATGCCTTAAAGACTGTGCCCTCCCTTGGGAGAAATTAGGAAGAGGTTCTATAGTTTAGGAGTAGAAAGTAGGGCCACAGATAAGGACCAGAGTCCATGCAAGCTTTCATTCTTCCTAAAGGTTGGTGTTTAGTGGCCCCATTTGTTGAGGGTTTTAGTTTTGCATAAGAACTCCAAGATATTATTATGTATATTCCTTGAAGGGAAATCAGGACCCTACCCCAAGGCTGCACTGCACTGTTATTTCTTGACTGCTTCTCCCTTGTCTCTGCATCTCCTCCCTTCCCTAATTAGCAACTGTTTGAACCTGCCCTTTAGAACTCAGGGAAGGTCATGGAGGCTGAAGAGTATTCCCTAAAAATAGAAAATGGGGGACACAGAAAGGCTTGTGCCCAGGAACCCCACAGGGTCCTGTTGCTTTCAGTTTCCCCATCCTACCTCATCCCCCAGTTGATGTCAGAGCACCCTCATCACCCAGATGATGTCAGAGCCTTCAGAATGAATTCTGTTCAGTCAGTTTAGCCAGAATCTCCTCTTACCTGGGTGTTTCTTCTTAGTTATTTTCCATCTGCTGATCCACACCCTGCTCTTTGGTTTAAATTCTCACTTTTCCTTGTTGTATTTAGAGTTGAACCCAGTCTTTTTTCACATTGCAAGACCCCATTGCAATGGCCGCTACACTTATTATGACGGTCCTGAGTAAAATCTGTCTTACTGTTCTTTAACAAATGTATTTGAATAACTTTTTTTTCTTTAACATCAGTATGCAAGGACTCTATAAAGAAGTCTCCTGTCTTGTAGAACTATTTTGAATATTTAGTAAGTTAGCAAAAATAACATTGCTCAACTTAATACCAGACACCTAAGAAGCACTAACTTCTGTGAAAGTAAAATTTTCAAGAAGGTGAAATTATGGCTCTTATCAGATATAAAATGAACACATCAGATTTTTCTTAGCTAATTAATTAGGAAACATGAAAGATGTTAAATCCAGTTCAAATGAAAATGTGTCATAGAGATTTTTATTCACGACTGGAAAAAATACATTTGCATTTATGTACTCAAGAAACATTTACATTGTTATCGGTTTTCTACAACATAACTTCTAACCCTCCTCAGTTGCAAAAGAGCCCAGTTAGTATAAAAGGCAATCAAAAGCTCACAGACTTATAGAATCAGATAATCCACAGAGGTTCCAATGAACAACATACATCACTTCACTGAAAGGATGCTCAGGATCTCATTTGCCCATTTCCAAGTCAATTTCTTTTGGATAACTGCCCATTTCCAAGGCAATTTTTTCCCTGCTACTTTCTTCTACATAGCATTTAGTTTATATCTAAGTCTTTAGTGATCTTTGTATCCTCCATACGTACATATGCTTAGGGGTCTAAAAACTTACGGTTTAAATAATTTATTAATAGCCACTCCCACTTACATGGCACTTTTGTATGCAAAAGAGCTTTCTTGTGATTCCTCTCATCCATTCAATTATCTCACATGGATCATTGAAAAAACAACAGTCTCAACATTATTTTCAACTCATTTTTATAAATATTTAATGAGCACCTATCATATATTCCTGAAAAAAGGAGGAGAAAGCTAACCGTAGTGGTTTGATTGAGATTGCTTCAATTTTCCTCCCTCATGGTACACTGGGCTTTTATTTTTATCCTCTCATAATAATGTATCCATCATTACCATGGAAACACTTCTGGAGTTATAATTCTGCTTTTTATTGGGACTTTCTAGTCTGAGGACCAAAGGACAATATAAAAATCGTAACTACCTCCTACTGGCATATAATGAATCCTCACAATCATCGTCACGACAAGCATATGAAGTGTTGTAGATTGCTCTAAGAAACAGCACAAAGCAAAAGAAGACTGGGGAGAGTCAAGGGATCATATGCATTCAGAGGGATCCCAGCTGCTCTTCTGCTGTTTAGCCTCAGTGCCATCTTTCAAACCCATGCTCTTTATCAGCTGAATTTCTCTTCTAATGAGTCAAAACACTTTATATTCCTTGGAGATTTCCATTTCAAAGTAGCAGAAATACTGTCTTTTCAGTTCTTCTCTTCTTTGCTCTTCCCAGTGATAAGATTTTTAGGAAGAAAAAGAACATCTTTTTTGTCTTTTTGCCTCTTCTAGGGCCTCACTTGTGGCATATGGAGGTTCCCAAGCTAGGGATCTAATCGGAGCTATAGCTGCCAGCCTACACCATGGCCACAGCAATGCAGGACCCGAGCCACGTCTGCAACCTATACCATAGCTCATGGCAACGCCAGATCCTTAACCCACTGAGCAAGGCCAGGGATCAAACCCGCAACCTCGTGGTTCCTAGTCAGATTCGTTAACCACTGAGCCAGGACGGGAACTCCAGGAAGAAAAAGAAATTAGTACTACCCTACCACCTGATGTCAAGGACAGAGTCAGAGGCTGTGCATAAATAAAGCCTCAAGTTGGGCACATTTCACCAAAGAAAATATAGCTCAGAGATGCAAAATAATTTGTATATAATTACCAAACTAAAAGTGGCAGGGATAGGATTCAAGCTCAGGATCCAAGATTTACACAGAAGGCAGAGGGCTAACAGCTTAGAATTTGAAGTTAAAAAAAGAACCTCTATTTGAATCAAGGTCAACAACTCTCTGTGACTGAACAACTGACTTAACTTTCCATCACATGGATTTCTTCTAGAAATAGTATGAACATAACATGGTAGTTTTCAGAATTATATTAGATACTACCTGAATGGAAACTATACAACAATATTTTAACTTTCAGTATTATTACCTCTAGTTAATGCTGTCTGCCAAAACTTTCACTGCTAATCAATGCCAAAATATAAAGCAGATAATAACAAATATAAAGAAGTTACAAAGGTCAAGGTATTTAGGTATTTCATAAAGTTCCCAAAGTCTTTAAACTTGTAACTAGAAACATATATGAGTATCTGCTTTCAACATTTTTTTTTAATGCAGGAGGTGGAATTCACTAATCATTTCCATTACAGCTCACCAACTCACTTCTCTTCTAATTTCTTAAATTTTCATCTTTCCATTAAGAGGCACTTAACTCCATATTTCAGAAAAATCTCCCTTCCTAACCCTGGACCACTCATACAATTGCTTGACCCAACTGTGCAATTTTCATTTTTAAGGAAGTGCCCTCCATCTCAGTGGTCCATGGTTCCAAAGAAAGAAAGACAAAAAGAAGAAGGAAAGAAAAAGAAAGGAGAGGGAGGGAGGGAGGGGAGGAAGGAAGGAAGGAAAGGAAGAAAGGAAGGAAGGAAGAAGGAGAAAAATGAAAGAAAGAGGGAAGGAAAGAAAGAAGGACAAGGAATAAGAAGGGGAGGAAAGAAGGAAGAAAGATTTCTTATGTATACACTTTTAACTTTAGAGTTTTAAAAAATGTATATATATATACACATTTATATATATATATATATATACACATTTTTTTTTTTTTTTGTCTTTTTGTCTTTGTAGGGCTGCACCCTTGACATCTGTAGGTTCCCAGGCTTGGGGTCGAATCGGAGCTACAGCTGCCAGCCTACGCCACAGCCACAGCAATGCCAGATCCCAGCAGCGTCTGTGACCAATACCACAGCTCATGGCAAAGGCAGATCCTTAACCCACTGAGCCAGGCCAGGGATCGAACCCGCAACCTCATAATTCCATCAGATTTGTTTCCACTGCACCACAATGGGAACTACAAAAAATGTATATTTTTTATACTTCCTCTTTGTATACACTCATAGATATCCTGATTTTGTGAAAGTCCTTAATCATGCTGAAGAAGAAAAGCTCATCTATCTTCGAGCAGGCTCAATCCTCATGGTACCTCACATCAAAGGTGGATTTTTATAGGACCCATTTTCAGATCTCAGCTTCTCATCCATAGAGTTCAGTAAAGCCAGAACTTTCAGACTTATTTGAGCAGTAAACTACTGGCCCATTCATTTGTTTTAGTTGATCAAGGACTCAAATTATGGTAGATATTCCTTTTCCACTATTGATAAAATCCTTTTATCTCAGTAGTAATTTTTGACTGAGATTTATTGACCCCCCACTCTTCCCTTATTAAAGGCAATTAGTAATCCCTTATTCAGACCTTCAATTCTGCTTGTCACAAATTTACGTGAAAAGAAAAAAAATTGACCCAAGTCTGGACGAGGACAGAAACTTTTCAAGTTATAATTTGCAAACCTTTTTTTGGAAAAAAATGATTATCCTTGATAAAAACCTGAATTAATGTTCAAATTAATTTTAATGAGAATAAGACCACTTCTGAGAACTCAGCTGTCCATTTCTGCAGTGGACTGTTAATCTTGGGAGGAGTCTAATGACCTTTAACAGTCTTGAAGGCATTGTTTAATTCTTAACTTATTAAACTTAATAATTCTTTTTTCTTCTATGTAGTACAACAATGGTTATCTAGTCATCCCCTTTCCTATAGTATTTCCCAAATAAATGTAAATCTAATCTTTAAACAACCTATTGAAAGTCCTTTCCCCTGCAGCCAGACTGTAATAAGATTTTGACACATGCACAAAAGTAAATTGTCTAAAAAATTTTTCACTCATTATTTAAAATTATTTTGTTTTATGTTCATTTTTTCTTCCACTTGAATAACTTTTAAACATGTTGATGGCAAAGAATATAAAATCTTTTTTTTAAGTCTTGGTACCTAGAACAATATCTAGCACATAGTAGATGCTAAACAATTTTGCTGCCTAAATGTAGATTGAAAAAGAAGAGGGAGGGAGTTCCCATTGTGGCACAGTGGAAGCAAATCTGACTAGTATTCATGAGGACACGGGTTCGATCCTTGGTTGGTCAGGGATTCAGCATTACCATGAGCTATGGTGAGCTATGGTGTAGATAACAAATAGAGAAAGAAGAGGGAGAAACTGGCAGAGAGATAGGGCATAAAGTAATGTTAAGGAGATTGAAAAAGGAAAATGAATGTGGTCTCCTGATGTGTTACTCAGTATCTGGGATGTTGTTCCAAGACAACAGACCAAGAGCCTAATGAAATAAAAAATAACTTATCCAAGGTCTTTGCCCAAGAAGGCATACAGAAAATATTTCGTTGGATTACAAACTTTGGAACATACTGAAGATGGCTAATCGAGTGTTTTGTTGAATTGAAATTTAAATAATTCTCAGGGTTTTGGCCCAGATAAGAAGAACCTAATATACCACAAGACGTTCTCTGATACTCAGAAGGGAAACCTACCATTGAACTTTATGGTGGAGGCAGGATATTATAGGTCAGCATGTGTTTAGAAAACCTGATATATATATATATACAAATATGATAATAACCTCGTTTTGACTTAAGGTAATTTTAACCACCATTGTCATCCTGAGGACTGGATTTTTCAAGTCATCCAAATGTTTAAATGAATCTAGACTCAGACTTCTTAGCAGCAGTTAAATGTGTATCAAAAGACTTTGTTGGGCTTAAAATGCATATAAAATTCATGTTGATGTCAGGATGCTCAAAAGCTATTTGATAGTGAATGGAGTGGCCATGGGCAGCAAGGAAAAGAAACACTTTAAGGTAGCACCTAAACACATTTTCATGCAGACTGTCCTTCACGCCATCTGCTGGCATGTGACAGCGAGCAACAGAGACCCTAGTCAGACTAGAAACCAGAAACAACAGGCTTTTTTAAAAAAATAAACTTAACTCTAAGGGGACAGGCTTATGTTAATCATAGGACATTCAGGTAAAAACCAGGTCACCCAGATAACGTTCACATTTCATTTCTGCTCAGTGCTATTTCTTTTAGCACCGTAGTATAAAAGATGAGGGGAAAAAAAGGAGTCATTTGAAAGAACAATCAATAATCACCTGTATAGTACTTTATGCCTGGCACTATCCTAAATGTTTAAATGTTTTGTAAGTCATTTAACTATTTAATTAATTCTCAAAACAAGCCTACGAGGCATGTACTGTCATTAGCCCCATTTTATAGATGAAGTAGTTGTATGAATGAGGCACAGGGGTTAAATAATATTTCTCAAGTTGCATAGCTGGTAGAGTAAGCATCCAGGCAGCCTGGAAGGAAATCTGTATTTTTATATGCTTGTCCTTCTATTTGACCTATGAGCTTCTTCCATGGAATCCCCACTTTACTACTTATTGTAACATTACAATTTTCTTCTGAATTTTATAAAAAGAGAATTTCTCAGAAAACGTCGTTAACTGGTTAAGATTTGGGATTCTGCTTTGTGATCTGACTAAGTTACTTAATGTTCTTAATGATAGTAATAGTATTTTCTGTCTCATAGAGTCATCGTCACAGTAAGATTAAATATTATAGGTCTACCATTGTCCGTCTTGCATGGTATATCTATATCTAGGTCTATATTTATGTTTAAATGTTGATATAGACCTAGATAGAGACATACGGATTGAATGATAGATATAAATACCTGTCATTACTAATAGTGCTAGAATTATTACTTTAGCAATGAGGAAACTGAGTCAATATTAGGTTACCTTCCTGTGTCACAAATATTTTTTACCACGAAGTATGGAAGAAAGTTTCTATAGATTGTTTTTTTATTCCTAATACATCAAGAAGGCCCCAAAGAGACGTCCTGTTGTGTCTCAGTAGCTATTAATCAATCAGTCTCTATTCTTTATTATATGTCTATTAAAACCTCAGAAGTCCCTTTCTTTACTTTTCAGCTCTACATCCTAAAGCTCTCTCACATTGCCAGAATGTCCCTCATATGTCTCAGCCACCCCCAGGCCCTGCGCGTTTCATCTTTTTCTCCATATCCTCCTTTTTAATGTAGATTCTTTATCAAGTTCATCTACCTAGTCTTTAGGTCTTAAAGCCCTACAATAATATTTCTTGTTCTACTGCATACTGTTCCCTGTAATGAAGTTGACAGCCCCTGCAGAAGATCAAGTACTTCTCTAGACCCGTTCATTTGCATTGTCTAGTGTAAAAGTGTTTTGCATTTGCTTATTATTTGAAGGAATTTTCTGAGTTTAGGACAATCTGGGGTGATATTCACTACTTATGTCTGTTAAATTACTATTTTCAAGAAGTTAAAATATTTACAACCAAGAAACATAACTGTGGTCTTTGGTGGGCTCCAGTATTCCTGATGGACCTGTTCTGTCATTAATGTTCAACTATTTACACAGATGGAACTGAATGCCCTCTCACTCAACCTTTATAAGCGTGCATTTGCTGAGATTCTCTCAAACCTTACTTAATCTCATTGTGTGTAAATTGGTTCCTATGTCTGAAATGCATATTGTACTGAACTTAAATATGTTGCAGCATATTAAAAATTAATTTTTAAGCAAAAAAAAAAAAGAGAAACAGCAAAAACTAAGATTTGCTTCTCCCAAGATAGAGTCTAATTCAGCTGCAACAGCAAGACTGGATAAATGTTTTCTAAAAATTGAACTCCCACAAAGCCCAGAAAAGCTTCTTTAAGTGTGAATGAGTTCTGTTCATTGAGTAAAAACAAAATCCTTTCCCTTACAAGGAGCAGTGAGATACCATCCTGAGTCATGAATAAGGACATTTCCCAAGCTGTTTTGTGATAAACTCATTTCTGGTGTCATACACAGTACCTGACACCAAATGAAACTTCTCTTTCATATCATAGTTAAGCTGTAAATAAGCTCTTGCTTAGTCTTCTAATGGGCTAGGAAGTCCAGCTGAGTCCATGAGATGTCTTATAGTTTCCATGCTCAGTTACAGTCACAAGCTACTGTGCTCTAGGGGTTCATGCTGTCAGCAAAAATTTCATTTGAATTACATTATTGGATTCAATCGGGGGACTATATTTTTTCTGGCCCCAAAATGACGCCTATTAAAAAGGCACAATTGACATATATAGGAGAACTAGCCAACTATACATTTTTACTACTGCTGTCAGTATAAGTCTGGGTCCCTGAAAGTCATGTCTACACAATATTTCAAAATATGTAAAGTTTCAGAGAGTGGATTCTCAACTTTCGTAAGTGCTGATAGCTACACTCTGATCATTAATGCCCTCTTTACTTCCTTACTTTAAGAATGTCCCATATGAAATAAAGCTTTTTTTTTAATTTTCAAACTATACTCCTATACTTCCTGATATACTTCCTAAGAAGAGCATATCTGAAATGCATATTAAGCTTGCACTGTAAAAAGCTATTTCTGGTCTTTTTTTTTTTTTTTTTTTTTACTTTTTAGGGCTTCATCGATGGCATATAGAAATTCCCACACTTGGAATGGAATTGGAGCTACAGATGGCAGCCTACACCACAGCCACAGCAACGTGGGATCTGAACCACATCTGCAACCTACACCCCACCTCAGGGCAATGCTGCCTTCTTAACCCACTGAGAAAAGCCAGGGATCGAATCCACATCCTCAGGGCTACTAGTCAGGCATGTTACCACTGAGCCACAACGGGAACTAACAGATCATTTCTTATCTTTCACTCCTAATTTCATATCCAATGGCTCATAAATCTAAGCCTTGAAAGTATTGCTGCATTTTGGTGGTTCCTATGGTTGCATCACATAATAGGCATACAGTTATTAGCAACATCCTTTAAAAACCTAGGAACTTAAATTCAGAAAATTTGAATTTTGTCCTGGTTCTACCATTTATACACTGAAGGATCTTGGAAAAATCAGGTTTGCAGAGTCTTAATCTTCTCAGCTACTATTGTACAGAACAAAGGAAATACTATATGAGAAAGTATTTTATGCATCATATTATGATACAGCATTTGTAACTGTTGTTCTGTTCAATATGGAAGGAAAAAAGGAATGACCCATTTGACTTTTCTATCTTGACTGTTTTTCTGTCAAATGAAGCACTCTCATCATGTATATTTTTAATGACATTTAAATGATAACACAAGAACAAATGTGTGAAACCCTGAAGGTTTTACTATTCAGAGTGTCAGCTAGTTCACAGACATACTAACAGCCCAATCACAGGGCCAAGGAAGTGTTCTGTTCATCATTTAAGTATTTGACTCCGTTCCAATCTGACCCAATTCACTTGACACTATCTGAACTGCAGGTGGCTAGTTAGTTGTGTAATTACAGTTCCACAGTTTTAGTTTAATACTTTGGACTCAATTTAGTTGTACAAAGAGAATGCAAGATCACCACACAGATTAGTTCTTTAAAGACTTTTGATCCTTTTGTATTTTAATAAATTTTCCAAATGCTATTATTGCTTCTCTTAAAGACTTGATTCCTGAAAGCGTTTGCTCTTTACAAGCTTAATATCTGCTGAAGAAAGCTGCGGAAAAAATGTTCAATAATGGAAACACTAAGCTTTCATTCTCATAATCAACATAAGCTTTGAACTGTTATCAACCCTTTATCAACTGTTCATTACATTCTATCCTTTAAGCTCATGCTGACTTCACTAGTGAACTCCTCATTGTAAAGTTTCTATTTCTCTGTTTTGCTCAAACACTTTATTAAGTGTGTTTTGACTTTTGGAGGGACTATTATTTATTCTTTTATTTTTCATATGGAACTTGTCAGATGATTTCAATATTTTTCTATTCAGCAACATCAACATAAAACTAATAAAGTTCATCACATAGGATGAAGTTTATAATTCATATCCCAATTTGTCTATAGTTAAATGTACTTCAGAAAGAATTAAGTATCGGTTATTTTCCAGATGACTTTGTAACATTTATTTTTAATAATCTCCACCCTTATTTACGAAAAGGATAATCATCTTGTGATTTATTTTTTTTAGACCCTAAAACCTAAGTTATTGGTAACAAAACTAGTAAAGTTCCTTTGAGCCAATACTATGTTTATATATTTATTCGTCCCCTTAATTGTTCAGCAGTGATCTGTTTGGGATATACTCTGCACTAGGAACAGGCTGGATACCACCCACAAGAACAAAGCTGAGCTGAGTATACTTCCTGCCTTGAAAGGACTGTGGTATAGTGAGTAAGAGAAAGGGTTGAATATACAAATATAAGTGCCTTAATGCACATGTCATGTAAGAACTGACAAATCAGAGTTCCTGTTGTCACTCAGCAGGTTAAGAAACCAACATAGTATCCATGAGGAAGCGAATTCATTCCCTGGCCTAGCTCAGTGGGTTAAGGATCCAGCAGTGCCACAAGCTGTGGCATAGGTCACAGATGTGGCTGGGATCTGGTGTTGCTTCACCAGAGGCAAAGATGGGCAGCTGCAGCTCCCATTTGACCCCTAGGCTGGGAACCCATATACCATAGGTGTAGCCATTGAAAAGAAAAGGGTGGGGGAGGAAGAAGAAAGGAAGAAAGAGAAAGAAAGCAGGAAAAAAACAAACAAGTCTACAAAATTTTCTATGCCTCAGAGATTAGGGAGAGATTTCATGGACCTTGATATTTGAGCTGAATTATAAATAAAGCACAGGACCACAAGATGAAAATGTTTTTATTGTAAATAAGGAAGTAAAAAAAAAAGATGGAAATGTTATTACAGGTAGGAATGTGTCATTGGTCCTCTGAATATTACTGACCTAGCCTTTCCTTACCAGAAATGAGTTGGAGCATTCCTCCTTGTTTTGTTGTGTATAACCCTCTGGAAAGCATATTTGTTAATCTGGTGTCTCACAGGAGCATGTGCCCAGAGCAAAAACCCAAACATGGCTTATATTCAAACTCTTGCATCTTCAAAGATGCATAATTTGGAAGAATAATTCAGCAAGTTAAGGTAGTTGAGAAATTCAAAAAAGAGTGATCATTTATATATTTTAACATATTATTTGGAGAGTCACAATATAGATTTAACCTATATGCTTTTCCAGCTGCTATATGCGACACATAATGTATTGTCATTAAGAGAAATTTGCTTTTTATTTTCTTGTCATAATTTGAGTGAGCAATAGAACTTTAAAGAGCAGTGTTACTTAATATTTATTTTTTGTTTTCATGGGATATGAAAATTCAATCTAGTGCCCATATGATGAATTGCTATTTCCTAATATTTAACGGTAATGATAATAATGGTAATTACCAAATGTTATAGACTAGATGTTTGCATCCAAATTCATATGTTGAAGTCCTACCCACTCGCATATGATGGTATTAGGAGGTGGGGCCTTTGGGAAGTAATTAGTTGTTTTCTGGGGTTTTTTGGTTTTGTTTTGTTTGTTTTTTGTTTTTGCTTTTTTAGGGCTGCACCCATGGCATATGGTGGTTCCCGGGCTAGGGGTTCAATTGGAGCTACAGCTGCCAGCCTATGTCACACCCACAGCCATGCCAGATCCAAGCCACATCTGTGACACACACCACAACTCACGGCAACTCACGGATCCTTAACCCACTGAGCAAGGCCAGGGATCTAACCTGCAACCACACAGTTCCTAGTCAAATTCATTTCTGCTGCACAAAAATGGGAACTCCTGGGAAGTAATTTGTTTTAAATGAGGTCATGGCGGTGGGTTCCTCATGATGGGCTTAGTGCCGTTATAAGAAGAAAACAGGGAGCTTGGTCTCTCTCTCACCATCATGTGAGATCAAAGAAGAGAACCACTCTCAGCAATGAAGGATGAGCAGGCTCACCAGCCACCAAATCAACCAACCAACACCTTCATCTTGGACATTCAATCCCCCAGAACTCTAAGAAGTGAATGTCTGTTGTTTAAGCTACCCATTTCACGGTATTTTGTTATAGCAGCTTGAGCAGACTAAGGCACCAAGTTTTAGTCTTGCCTTTCGGCATGTTTAATACTTATTCTTAGACAAACTAGTAAGCATTACAATGCTGAAAGTGTACCTTGACCATAGATAAAATTGCTGTATATTTTCTACCAGTCACTGCTGTCAGTTTTTAATTCTAACTTCAGAGCTTTTTACTTGGTGGCTCTTCTTTTCAACATGAGCTTCACTTGTAGTTTTCCAGAGTGTCAGGAAATCTTGTTTACATAAATAAAATAAAATTTTAATGAAGGTGCATGTTGGTCATATTTTGTTTGTTTTTGCTTTTTCCATTTCTGTGCTGTGCAAATAATAAGGGAATTATCCATCTTTGAACTCTGTCCTTGGTTGGCTCAGTGTGACAACTGTTTAGCAATATCTGTCAGGGTTGTATTTCAATGATGCTCTGGGCTACTAACCTGAGCAGACTATGCTGGGATATGCAAGGTCCCAAGGACACATGACTTAAATACTTGTTCTGAAGGCACACATCCTGGCATTATTTCATGATCAAATACTTGTTCTGAAGGCACACATCCTGTCATTATTTCATGATTTGCCTGTTTGCACATCCTGTCATTATTTCATGATCAAATTTTTTTTGTCCTCTCCCACTTTTCGACCTTTTTAATGCCGTGTTTCTAATCATATGACTAAAAACTGATCTATAATGAAGAAATTGTATATATATAGAAATACTCAAGTAAGGTTTCCTTGCATCAGATTGTTTTTCCTCCTTTTAACAAAATCAATACCTCAGCTGAACTTACAACCCTTTATCTCCCCCAAAGAAATGCTCTGAATAGCAATCTGAAGGCATGCTGTATGCAGGGGAATGCTCTATAATTTGATATTACGGCTTCTTTTGGAATACGTCCTAAAACTCAGTACCACATACTTGGAGACAAATCAAAAAATGGTGAAGGAAGTAAGAGCTGGCCTTGCTTTTTCTTGACTTTCAACTTCTCACTATTGAGGTATGTTAAAAGTAATAATACTCAATGTGACTACAGAGCTACAAAATAGATAGACACTTCTATGACTTTGTTCCAGTATCAGAACCTTTTAAAATAAGACTTCTATTTCTTTTGTATTTGTGGAGGAATCTTATACTAATTCAAGTGTAGCCCATAAGTACTATGGCAGAACAAGGATTCCAACAGTCTGAGTTTTCTCCAAAAAAATCCCCCTCGATTTGAGAAATCATATCATTAGACTATTATAATAATGAACTAGAAAATTATTTTATGTTAAAAACCAATGAAGAAACTGTGTGGTAAAGATTGTCAGAACCCACCTTCCAAAAAAAAAAAAAAAGACTATATGAAGACAAAATTTAATAAAACTACCTATTCAAAAGTATTTTTCCAATTGTAGTATGTTTTTCTGATGCCATAATTCTTAGAAGATTGAGCTATTTATTTTGATTTAGCCCAAATCTAATGAATACCCATGATGTGCCCCTAACCTTGTGGTAGACAGTATGCCCCACGGAACTGAAAGTAGAATTACGGTAAGCTATAGAAGACCTCTCAGGATCCAAGACCCTGGGACAAAGAAATAGAACATCATGTATTGGAGGCTACAAAATGAAGTCACAGGGACCATTGAATATTATATATAAGGTCCAGGAAACTGTTACTTTTTTGAGACTAATCAAAAACAACAAACAAGCAAACAAAACACCCTCAGATACGATCCCTGAATCTGTGACTGTAACAAGGGCTACCCAAATAGGGCTCTGGTCACCAAAATTTCTTAATCTCTAATGCTATTTACTGAAGACATGAGTGCACAGGACCATGTAATTTTATTAATCAATTAGGATTACCAGTCATTTTCCTAAAACTTCCTTCTTGACAAAAATATAAATTGTTTGGTGTGATAGTTCCCTCCAATCTATGCAATCCATGTGTCATATTCTCTAAACCACTGCCGTTGTCATGGAGGCTACTGTATATCTTCATTCATTTGTTCCTCAACAAATTAGGGTTGAACAAGGAAATGCCATACCTTGGAATCATCATTGATTCCTTTCCTTCACAACTGACATCCAGATGATCAGAAATTCTTTTGATGCTACTTTCAAAATCTAAACAGAAACTAGTCATTACTTCTGCTCATACCACCTGGGCATAAGTTGTGGTACCTTGATATTGGGATGTCAATTTCACAATAATTTTCCAGCCAATTTCCATGCTTTTACCTTCATCTTCTTTATAGTATATTCTCAGCAAAATAGGTTGCCAGCAATCATCAGATCACTTCTGATCTACCTTCATTGATTTCCTGCCTCACTCAGAGTCCAATCCAAATGTTTTCCATGGTCTACAAGCCCTATATTATCCTGCCATTTTATCTGGCTCTTTTGCTGCCCCATCTTTTGTCACTCTTTTCCTCTATGATTTTGTCCCAGCCACGGTAAACTCCTTAGTGTTTTTCAAACACAACAAACATATTCCCATCTCAAAAATCCTTACATTAATATTGAAACACCCTTCTCTCAAATATTCAGGTAGCTCATTCAAACAATTTATACGTTTTTACATGTCAGTCACTTTGTCTGACTGAGAGCTTTTCTCGACTGTCCTATATAAAATACTATCCCTTATTCTTCCTTTAATTCCCTGATAACACTTTTTTTTGCTTCATGACACTTGACTCTACCTGAAACACTATGTAATTATTTTTAGTTATTGCCTATCATCTCTCAATACAATAGAAGCTTATTGAAGACAGATATCTATTTTGTTTCCTTCTGGGATTTTTCAGCAGTGGAATAGCACCTAGAATCATGAATAGCATATAATAATGCCATATTTACTATTAAATGGTGATCAAGAGCAGCACTGTTCAGTTTTCAAAATATCAGTACTGATACACAATTTTGATTTAAGGCCATTTATCTGAAAGTACTACACCTTTCCTTGTAAAGGATTGCTTCCAAATAAAAATCTAGTCTTATACAAAAAATTAACTTTTGAACTAAAAAGTTTCTCTCAAAAGGGTTCTTGATCACACGCCAATGTAAAAGTCCACTTTGCTTTTCAGCTATTTAGAAGGACTCTTTATATGTTGAGACATGGTTTGTGCATTGAAAATATCCAGTATTATAGGTGCAATTAATACAGATAATAATAGTTTCTTGAAAATAATTCACTAAATGAACTTTCTTTGCAAAATATCTAATTTTTAAGCAACTTTTAAAGAAGGATAATATTTGCGGGTGCTTTGTTCGCTCTCTGTGTAGCCATTTTGGTAGATGTTTACTTAATCATTTTATATGGATAAATACTAACATGTAAAGTAAAAGAATCCTCTGCTGCCCATGAGTCACTATGTCCAAGTTATTATCCTCCCAGTTCAGTGTTGATAAAATTCAAATTTGGGTTAATTTTTTTAGAAGCTCCCTGGAAGTTTAGAAGCCAGTAGCCTGTAACTCTCTCTCAAGTTTTCCAAATATTAATGAAAACATGTTGTTGCCCACAAAGCTATAGGTGTATTTTGAACCAATTTTATATCAATCTTTTATTTTGAATGCTCATAGCTTTGATTTTGGCACAGGCTACAAAAAAATACACTTTATAGGTCTCTTACTCCCAAGTCTCTAAATTGCACATTCTGAAAAACTGGCTATTTCTGTGCAGAACATAGAGATTGAATGCAAGGCTATAATTCACTTTCAGGTTTTCCGCTGATGACATAAACCACCAGAGCTTGTTGGTTTAAGAACAGGAACAGGACACAGAGATTGAATTACAGCTTGTGTCAGTGATGAGAGATAAAAAATTGGCACTCACAACCCAAAGATAATAGTTTCATTCAATTTAAATTTGAGACATGGAAGGAAAAATAATTTAAACATTTAAGAAAGAGTTCATCTCTGTAAAAGTTCATATTTTATAAAAGATAACTAGCAAGAGCAATCTGAGAAAATATAACATCTATACTCAAGAGAACATAAAATCTAGAGATGATATAAGAAAGTCCATAGGCAGATCTGGCACTTTATATAACTGCGACGTTTCTGAATCTGCTGAGAAAATTACCATTTCTTCCTTCTGGAAGGAGCACCTTACAAAGCATTATATTGGTTCATTCATGGCTCTGGCTTCTGAAAACTCTATACTTATTAACAGTGTAAGAAGATATTTCCTGATGTCTTTTGAGATGAAGAGGAGAAGAAAGGTACAAGCAGAATAAACAGAAGCTATAATATAGTATTTTATAAGGGTAGCCATTAAAGTAAATTCTGATAGTATTCTTTATTTTTCAAGATCACACAGTGGTTTAGGTGCCAAGTTTATAACAATCAGCCGAGCTACTAAACTATATAAAAGAAGTCATAGGCGAAGAGAGGGTCTCAATTTGGTTTTCCTAGAGTCAATGTCTGAGGTAAATGTTCTAGGGCAAGTATTTTATTCTGGAAGGACTGGGAGTATGGACGGGACAAAAAAAGGTGTTACAGAAAAGAAAAGGCAGCTACTAAAGAGGTGGGTTATTAAATCAGCTAGCTCAATGGAGACTGTAGCTTAGACCCACAGGGAAGCTGACCAAGAGTGAGATAAAATGCCTCTGCATTGTCCTGTGGGAGGGGTGAGGTGGGTGAGGCAGATGAATTAGAAGAACAGGTAGATACTGGTAGTTAAAAGTCAAGGTCAGAGGACTATTGACCAAGCATTGCCCAGGTCTGTTATAGAGGGAATTGTTGGGGACATGGTCATGAAGATGAGGGGCCTGGGTAACCTGATTTCTATTCTTAGCTCTTCCACTCATCAGAAATGCAACTGTGGCATGTCCCAATTCCTTTTAGGTCCACAAAAGAAATGGATGAAGCAGATCATTTTTAAGGACTCACCCCTTGTAATATTTCAAAGACTTGGAACATCCTATGATATTTGATTATTAAATACTGTGGGACCTAGACCATACATTGGGGCACCAAAGCCTGGCTTAGCATCTACCAGATGACACCCTCCCTACACACCACATACCCTTCTCACACCTGCCTCCTCAAATGGGTAATGGCACCAGCATCCACTCATGTTTATAATTGCTTCTGGCTCTAAACAGATCATTGTAATAGCCTTATGAATTTTCATTATTCACATTTTACAGATAAAGGAACTGAGGTAATGAGAGAGCTACGTACTTTGTCTAAGATTGAAAAACAAATAAGCAACAGATTCAACACAGAGAACTCTAGGTGGTGTATGGGGGTGACAATCTCTACTCAATCATTATAGAAATTAAATCTCAATTGTCATGGAACCAACTGTTAATAAATCAATGAAAATATATAGAAAGTCAGCTTGAAGAGAAAGAATGACACCCAGTCTAATTCCATTTGTTAATAAAATCAATAGCTCCAGAGGGCATTGAATGTATGTACGCCATCAAAAAATAATTATTTTTTGAAAAAGAAAACTGGAGCTGGAGGAATCAGGCTCCCTGACTTCAGACTCTACTACAAAGCTACAGTCATCAAAACCGTATGGTACTGGCACAAAGACAGAAATATAGATCAGTGGAACAGGATAGAAAGCCCAGAATTAAATCCACGCATCTATAGTCAACTCGTCTATGATAAAGGAGGCAAGAATATACATTGGACAAAAGACAGCCTCTTCAATAAGTGGTGCTGGGAAAACTGGACAGCTACATGGAAAACAATGAAACTAGAACACTTCCTAACACCATGCACAAAAATAAACTCAAAATGGATTAAAGATCTGGATATAAGACCTGATACTATAAAACTCTTAGAGGAAAACATAGG
>PVHT020000065.1:5807578-5875382 GCA_004024745.2 Catagonus wagneri
TAGGGAAGATATGGTACATACACACAATGGAATGTTACTCAGCCATTAAAAGGAACGAATTACCAACATTTATAGCAACATGGATGGACTTAGAAATTATCATGCAAAGTGAAACCAGTCAGACAATTAGACAGCAACACCCAATGATACCGCTTACATGTGGAAACTGAAAAGACACAATGAACCTTCTTACAGAACAGACAGTGACTCACAGACTTTGGAAAACCTTGGTTTTTCAAATAAGACAATCTGGGGGGGTGGGGGGATGCACTGGGGGTTTGGGATACAAAATCTGTAAAATTGACTTGTGATGATTTATGCACACCTATAATTGAAATAAAATCCATTAAGAGAAAAAAAAATAATTATTTTTTTATGCCAAGAGATACTGGCAAGTAATAGAAGAACAGAAAAGAGATTAGGAGAAGGCAAATATTGCCAAGGCTTTTCCAAGTATCTGATAAGTCAAGGAATTCTAGCTCAGAAGAAAGGTTAATACATTTATCAAACAAATATGAACTTTTTTTTTTAAGCTTCTCCATGGTATAGGGAAGTTACCAGGCTAGGGTGCAAATCAGAGCTACAGTTGCTGACCTATGCCACAGCCACAGCAATGCAAGATCTGAGTTGCATCTGAGACTTACACCACAGCTCCTGGCAACAAAGGATCCTTAAGCACCTGAGCGAGGCCAGGTATAAAACCTGCATCCTCATGGATAGTAGTCCAGTTCATAACCCCCTGATCCACAGAACTCTAAATATAATCTTTTATTAAGACAATTTCACACCACTCATCAATTTTAGCAAAATCACATTATCCAATCTTTAGCACTTAGATCAGCAATCTTCTAAATTTTGTTATTGCTTTCCTTAATACAGACATTAATAATGTCATTGATGAATTATCTCAAGTCCTTTTAGCCACCCCATGAGGTTGGTACTCATAGAGCCCATTTTTTAGATTAGAAATGGAAACTTTAAAAATGGCAATTATTTTATTTTATCACACTCTATTCCCTATACAGTTTTACCAAGAGAAAATATGTCTCTTAATGAGACACAGAAGCCAGGTAGTTCTCAACACTAATGAATAAATTTGCAATCATTGTATCACAATTTTTAGTGTTTTGTAAACAGTTGTCTGAACACCAACTGAAATCAAGACCTGGACTTGGACAAGGTGGGGAATAAGACTTAGACTGTCATGATGACACAAGTTACAGTCAGCTATCCCTCACTAAATGAAATCTCTGACCCTGAATATATTTGTGTGTGTGTGCATGTTCATTCTCACAGCACACAGAAGTTCCAGGCCAGGGACAGGGATCGAATCCGTGACACAGCAGCAACCTGAGCCACTGCAGTGATAACAACAGATCCTTAAACTGCTGCGCCACAAGGGAACTCTCTTGCACGTCTTCTAAAATTGTAACACTGCCTAGGACTTCCAAAGCCAGATTTTTCAAAAATAGACCATAATGCAGGCTAGGAAAAGAGAAGGTGAAGCTGAGGTCCTGAAAAGCACAAGCTTTAAAGTAACTTTTGAAGAAAGGGAATATTTGGCTTTTGTGTTAAATAGCAAAACAATCTGGTGCAAAAGAAGAGCTGGAATAGATGGGGCTACCTGACAAAATAGAGGACATCCTTTAAATTTTAATTTCAGATAAACAGCTGATACGCTTTTAGTGTAAGTATGTCCCAAATATTGCATGGTAACCACCCTATGAGTGTCCATATTTACCATTTATAAAGGGCATACTTCTATTTTAAGAACATACATTATTTGCAAACAAAGTTTAACTGGAAAGCCTGTCTCTTATTTGTTAAATATGGAATTGATTTCCAGATTTAACCACATTTATATGGAACTGTTTAGGTAAATATTTCAGCTGACAGACATGAGGTTGTGTTTCTGGTGGAAATCCAAGAATCATAATTTGAATTTGTGAGATTGCATAAAGGCAATGTCTTATAGTGCAGTGTTTCTGAGCATCTTTTGGCTTTAGAGATAGGCCAACATTTGAGTCCTGGTTCTTCCAATACAAGGCTATTTGTGTGACCTTGGGCAACTTACTTTTTTGAGTTTTAATTTCTTTATATCTAACAATTGAGATAACAATCTCTTGGTGTTTTTATGAGGATGAAATGAAATAATGCACACAAAATAAAATTTAAACTACCATTGTGTGAAAAATCTGCAGGAATCTTCTTGACACCGTTACTAATGGGCTACTGATTTTTTAGCACATCTGAGAATAAATAACAGTTAAAAATATGCCAATAAAGCACATTGTTAAAAACTGCAGGTGGAATACAGGCTCAACATCAAATCCTTGGTACAGGTAAAAAAGAAACTGTCTAAGAGACAGACAGTTAGAAGGTAAAGACTTTGATTTGTCATTATATACTTTAATATAAAGGGAAAATTTATCTTTTACTCTATACATGCATTGTTTATTGAAAATGTTGAGCAAGAAACCATCTAGCCATCTCTGTTAAACTGCAATGCTAGGCTTCCTTATAATCAGTAGTGAGGTTAGTTTTATTTTAAAAACTCTTAGGGGCAGAACAGAACACATGAGAGATTCAGGAGCAAGCAAAGGTTACAGCTTCTCAGACACTTAAGTGCCTGAAATAGAAAGAATGAAATCAGAATAACTACAAGTTGTGCTGTCCGCTCCATCACTGTATTTGTCACAAGAGTCAGTTCATTTTTGATGACCTCCCTCCCAAGGGTACCGTCCTCCCCTCAGTGACATATTGGCTCCCCAGGGTTTTATCAGCAAATAAACAGGGTTCATTATATAACTCTCATACCCCAAGAAGAATCATTCTGTGTTATTGACAGCATCAGCATGTTAATTAAGAATTCAGCCCATGACGATGGGAAGTTGACATATTTTCAATATCAACTGTCGTTACTCAAGCCCAAAGCATAACAGCTCTTTGTTCAATAATACTCAGATATGTCATGGATTGGTGCAAGGCATTTACTATCTACTTTAAATAAAAAATCTAGCTTTGGAAAAATGAAACTAGACCACTGTTTAAAAAAATCGTGAGCCTGTCAATGGCTATTACATTGAATCATGAAGAATAGCACTCTCGTTCGATCGTAGTTTAAAAAACAATAAGAAATATAAAAGGCAGTCAGCACACTACAGTGAGAGACACTCATGCTGAGGTGTTGAGGACTTAGCTTCAAGCCCAAATTCTATCACTGATAACATTAATATATTAAGACATCTGGCTATCAGGTTTATTGGGGGAGTGTGTCTGGGGAATCTGAAATTCTCTGTGTTTTATTTCGTTGTTCAAAGTTTTGAAGGTAGATAGAAATTGTTTTAATTCTTGGCTATGACAATTACCTGTTGTGTATTAGCCACTTGTAGTCTTATTTTTCTCTTTTGGGAAACAGGGCTCATAAAAGTACCTACTTGGACGAGTTTTTCTGAGAACTTCAGAAAAAGCATTGATCATGATGGGGAGCACAGAGCAAGAGCTTGAGAAGAAAGTATTCAGTCCTTCTCTTTCTTCTCCTTATTATTCCTTCTCGCCCACAGTGTCTTTGACTAAAGTCTGTGTTTTTGCATTCATGCATAGGGTTATTACCTTGTTTTAGATTTAAGAGTACAGAGATATTCATATACACACATCCCTACACAATTTATTTTTATTATAAAATATTCACAGAGTACTTAAAATGAAAATAAGTGTATAATAAGGAATAATTGTTACATTTAACAGGATAATGAACCATACAAAATAGAAAATTTAAGAATGGTTCACTGAAATTATAAGTTAGAAATAATCACTTACCCATTTAGGAGAGTCAGGTGAAAAGAGCTATATCTTTCTGGATAGTTCAAAGCTAGCATCTTGATGCTGGCATGTAAAACTTGGAAAGTGTAGATTACATAGTAAAAGGGCATTGTACACAGGAAAAAGCATAGCAGAGACACTGAGCTTGGAAATAGCTAGAAATGCACAGGGATATGCAAATGTTAAGTTTTGGCTATAGTATAGAGTACAAGAAAAGGAAGAGTGGGAGGTAAGCCTGGAAAAACAGCTTGGCAAGAGCTGTTGGAAAGTTTCAGTGAATAAAAGGAACTGGAAATGCTTTCAGTTAGCATTGGGGAAATCATCGAAGGCTTTCAGTTAGGGATGGAAAGTCCATGATGAGAATTTCACTTTAGGATTATTTGTCTGGCAATATCAACTTATACAGATTAGAGCAGAAAGAGACAGGAGACTAAGGATAATATTAAAAGGGTATTTGGCAGTTGGGGTAGGCAATAAAGAATTCATATACTTTAGCAGTGAAATTAACATACAGAGGTGGTTCAAAGAAAAATCAGATATTTATTACAATTTCCAAGCACTCTGAATGCCTTAAGTATTGCCCCCCCACCCCATCCTGGAATGTCTTTTTCCAATTCCTTTTCTTGTGAAATCCTATGCATCCTCTTAGAAATGATTTTGATATTTATCTCTTTTGGAAGTCTTCTTTGAATCTTTATAATTAATTTTTAAAAATTTTATTCTATATCTATCATATACCAGGTATCACAGTAAGTACAGTACCCATTACTCGTTCCCAAGTAGCTTTGGTCTACTGAAGATGATGGATGAGTATAAAAACATTACAGGCAGTTCCCACTGTGGCACAGTGGGTTAAGAATCCAAGGGCAGCTGCTCAGGTTGCTGTGGAGGAGCAGGTTTGATTCCTGGCCTGGCGCAGTGGGTTAAAACATCTGGTGTTGCTGCAACTGTCTTGTAGATTGGAGCTGTGGTTTGGATGCAATCCCTAACCTGGGAACTTCCATATGCCACAGGTGAGGCCATAAAAAAAAATTACAGTGACTAATTCACTGACAAAAAGAATGTATGTCGAGCTCCTACAATGAGCTGGATAATATTCTTCTTGATGCTAGGTATAGAGCCATAAGTGGGAAAGATTAGATTCCTGACAAAATGAACTTCACCTTTATCAGTGCTATAGGGTAGTAGTGGCTGGTATATAAGTTCTTTTAATTAAAATAAATGTTTAAAATATAATTCCATTTTGTAGTGGCTGTTCATATAATACTATAAGTTCATAGTGCACGAGCAGAGTAGGTATTCTGGTTTATATGAGGTGGTTTGTAAAGGCCATGGAGAAGCAAAGACGTAAATACTAAAATGGAACAAGCCATAACTAGAATAAATGGAAAGGCATGCAGCGAAAGAGAATATTCAGTGCAAAGCCCAAGAGGTGGATTTACCTGGATATGTTTGAAGTAAAAGGGTCCAATTAGTTTAGGATCAAAAGTGAAGGTATGGAGGGGTTTTATATAAGAGAAGTGGGCCAGCTCTTTTAAAAACTCACAGGCTTTACTAGAAAGTTTGGGTTATTTTCCTAAGTATAAAGTAAGTCATTTGAAGGTTTAAGTAATCAAGTAATATGATTATGCCCTTAAATGATTGTTCTGGATTCTGTATAGAAAGCCAACTCTAGAGGGAAAGAGTAAAAGCACAGAGATCATTTAGAAGGAAACTGGGAAACTGTAGTTGTCCAAGTAAGATATAATAATGCAGACTGGGCTTGAGTGGAAGCAGTAGGGAAGGAGGTAGTGGAAAATTTGGAGAAACGTATTGGAGGTTGAATTTGAGGAGTAATAGAAAAGGAAAAATCAGTATGTTTTGTTTAAATAATTGGAGTGGAAAATAGTTATTAGGATTGGGGACACTGAGGCTTGAAGGATTCTTGAGAATTATTTTGGGGTTTGGGAAATTTTGAGGTTTATCTCAGAAATCTATATGGTGATGTCAAGCAAGTAGTTAGAGATATAAAGCTAGGGCTCAGAGGACCGAAAAACACTACAGAGCGAAATTTTATAGACATCAATTTATAAATGCATTCATAACCAGGGGGCTAGCTAATATTAATAAAGTCAGTAATACAAACAGAGAAGAGAAGGTGCCCTGTGACCAAAACGTTGAATAAAACCAAATTTTAGAGTTTTAATAGAAGAGGAGAAAATAGTCTGTGATGGAGCTGAGGAAGAAGAAATATTAAATGTGGCAATATAGAGGTCATTTGTTGACTTGACAACAATTGCTTTGCGGGAGTTGTGGGAAAAAAGATTGGGTTGGATATTTGAATTTGATGTCAAGGAAAGTAGGATATAGGAGCAAAAGTAATTGTATTCTACAGTGTTCTTCGGCAACCCATGCATGGCCGCCGTTGTGGCATTTGGCTATGTGATAATGAAATTAATTTTGGTAGAAAAGTCAAGACCATAGGAGGTGAAAAAAAAGGAGGTAGTAAATGAATATTAACTGGTTTTCAAAAGAAATGTGATGATGAAAGGGGAAGGGATATTTTAGTTTAAGAGAAAAGGAAGGTACTGGAGAAGAAAAGTAAGGTTCTAGAGTTCCCATTGTGGCTCAGTGTGTTAAGGACTTGACTGGTATCCATGTGGATAGGGTTTGATCCCTGGCCTTGCCCAGCAGGTTAAGGATCTGGTGTTGCCACAAGCAGCTGAGTAGGTCACAGATGCAGCCTGAATCTGGTATTGCTGGTGCTGTGGCATAGGTCAGCAAATAAAGCTTCGATTCGACCCTGGCCTGGAAAATCCCAGATGCTGCAAGTTCAGCCATTAAAAAAAAAAAAAAAAAAGAGGCACTGATAGGATTATAAAAAATTCAGGCTTTTGTGTCAAGTTACAGGAACTCTGATAGCCTCGTTGTCACAAATCATCATTTTTTAGCTGAGAAACTATGAAAACTTCCTGACTGGTTTTTCTGCATCCATTCTTGTTACCGCCCAATCAGTTCTCTAAAATGTAACCAGTAATTATCTTCAAAGTGTTCGAATCAGATAATGTCATTTATCTTATCACCTTTACATAAGGATTAAGTCCAAATACATTAACATAACTGATGGGACCTTGCTAATCTCTGAGCTTCTTTAAATCTTAGTATCTCTATCATATCCCTGAGAGTAATTTCCCGACTCATGAACTAAGTTATGACTTTTGCCTCTTTGTGTCTCAAAATACTGTGTATTTCTCCATTTCTCTTAATACAATCGCCACATGCTCATTAGCAGGTGCTAAGTTTTATCAGGGCAGGGACCATGACCATTTTATATAAGTATTTAGCGCAGAACGAGAAATCTAGGTACCTCGGTAAATATTTCTTCAATGAATGAATGACTAAAACCCATTTACAAGGGTGGGCTTATGATGAAAAAAGGAGGAGCATGAAAGTCAAGGCAGAGTTGGGATGATGTAAGATCAGATTCAAGGAAATAAAGTGGGCAAAGGTGATTAAACATCAGGTACAGAGCATAGGAATACAATTCTCTTATCTAGAGGATAATTCTTCCCTAGTCTGAATATGGAAAATTTCTATTTACCCTTTAAAACCTAAATTGAGAAGTTTTACACAATCCTTCATTCCTCATCCCCACCTGGATATAAGTATGTAATCTCTTTACCTCTATCTTCATATAACTTTAAAATAGTGTTGATGAACTTACTGTATTGTATTATACTTTATCAGTAAGTTACACTTCATGGCAAAGACTGTAACTTATTCATTTCTGCACCTCCAATACCCCCACACAGACTTAGTGAGAAGGCAATAACATGTGGATTAAACTGCCTCACTATTCTTATTAAAAAGGGCAAAAACTTGATTGTATGTTGAAAAGGGGAGGGCAGAGCAAAGGTGGACTTTTCGAAGAGAATAAAAACCACATTGATATACCTAGAGAATATAATGGAAGGGAAATAATTCAGACTGAGAAAAATGAATACCATCTGATTTCACTTACATGTGTACTCTAAAAAACAAACAAAAAAATGAACAAATATAATAAAACAGAGACAGAGTAATAGATACGGAGAACAAACAGGTGGTTGCCAGAGAAGAGGGGTGTGGGTGGATGAGAGAAATAGGTGAGGGAGATTAAGAGGTATAGACTTCCAGATACAAAATAAATTAAATGGACGGTGTGGGAATATAGTCAATAACAATGTAGCAGCTTCGTAAGGTGACAGATGGTAACTAAGCTTATCATGGTAATTGTTTTGTAATCAGGAGAAATATCAAATCACTATTTTGTGCACCATGAACTAACATAGTGTTATTGGTCAATTATACCTCAAAAACAAACTCAGAAAAGAGCAGATTTTTGGTTGCCAGAGGAGGAAGATGGTGGAGAGGGGAACTGGATGAAGGTGGTCACTTCCAGTTATAATATAAATAAGTACTAGGGATATAATGTACAACATGATAAATAAAGTTAATGCACTGTATGTTACATAAGAAATTTATGACAGCAACTCAATAAGAGTTATCATCACTAGGAAAAAATGTTTTATTTTTGTATCTCTGTGAGATGATAGATATTCACTAAACATATTGTATAATCATTTCATGGTGTATGTTAGTCATGTAATTATTCTCTACACCTTAAACTTATACAATCCTGTATATCAATTACATCTCAATAAAACTGGAAGAAAAAATAAATACAAAAGAAGCAGTCACTAACCGTTGTTCTTTAGAATATGCTAAGTAATCAACTAGAGATTAAGAAGAGAATTGATGAGGAGTTCCCAATACAGTGAAGCAGAAATGAATCTGACTAGGATCCATGAGGATGTGGGTTCAAACCCTGGCCTCACTCAGTGAGTTAAGGGTCCAGGATTGCTGTGAACTATGGTGTAATTCGCAGACATGACTTGGATTCTGTGTTGTTGTGGCTGTGGCATAGGCTGGCGTCTACAGCTCTGATTTGACCCCTAGCCTGGGAACTTCTATATGCCATGAGTGTGGCCCTAAAAAGCAAAAAAATAAATAAATAAATAAATAAATAAATTAAAAAGACTAACATAGGTTCTGTTGTTGAGAAATTCATAGTTTCATGCCATCCCTCGACAAGCAGAGCAGCTACAAGAGAAAAGGCAGTTAGTGGAGTTTCACAAATATATGTAGTATTAATGTATTGCTAAGATTAGAAACTGCTGTTAAAAAACTGTAGGAGGACGGGCCATGTAGCTTGGGCTTGATAAGGAGATGGGGGGTGAAATAGAAAATAGCACATTACATGAGTAGAGAAAGAGAAAGAGGAGATACCCTAAGCAGGGCCAATAGAAGTTTGAAAACAACATAGGAGTTCCCATCATGATGCAGCAGAAACAAATCTGACTAGTATAGTATCCACGAAGATGCAGGTTCAATCCCTGGCCTCACTCAGTGGGTTAAGGATCCAGCGTTGCTGTGAGCTGCGGTATAGTTCACAGATACGGCTCTGTTCTGGCATTGCTGTGGCTGTGGTGTAGGCTGGCAGCTGCAGCTCCGAATTAACCCCTAGGCTGGGAACCTCCAGATGCCATGGGTTCAGCCCTGGAAAAAAAATAATGGGAGATTATGGCTCAGGTGGGAATTTTTAAACAAAATTTTAAATTTGTAGGCTTCATATTCAAGTCTGGTTAAAAGAAAAAAAAGTCATTACAAATACTGTAGGGTTTCTAATAGTTTATATTATTGAAGAAACTAGGGATGGCCCAAAGAAAAAAAATGGCTTTGAGTAAAGTTTTTGGGCAATCATTATATGTGACAATAATGAAAACAAAATCAAATATATTCACAGATTCCTGCTTTGATGTGAAATGACAGTGCAGATGGACACAAAAATAGTTGCTCTACAGCTTTGAATCTAAACTTACTGTTCAGTTGTATTGAAAGTGTTTAGATCAAGTATACCATTTTCAGAAATCTACAGAGCTGTGGCAGGGATGTATTACAGAGCCAGAAAATGGTTTCAGAAACAATCAAGATATTATTACTAGCGTCAAAGATTTTTGAAGATGTTTTTGGGAAAGTGTAAGCTTTCATTATGTTTCCTATCTGAAGTATATATACAATTTTTGTTAAATGGATGAAGAAAACACATGAGCTATCCAATGGCATCAAACTTTCATTGAAGGTTAAGATAAAGAGCAGTAGATAGGTAACTACCTGTGGACATGTGGAGCATTTACCTGCCAAAGTATCTAATTATAGATTATTAATACAAAAGTTAATGTATCTGAAGGGCACATTGTTGTCTGAGTCTTCTAGATTTTGTTTTTCTCTGTATTTTTCAGTACAGTCAGCATGATAAGATTGAAAGCATTTGTGACACGAAGGTAACATTGTAAACAGTGATTTAGTGTTCACTTGGAGTTTTAAAACTCTGTTAAAAAAAACGAAGAAAGGAAGAATTCAAAGGTGTTTGTCAGACACAGTCAGGAAAAATTCACACGTAAGACAAGCTGAGTGTTCCAAACAAGGAGGTGGGAACGTGGGGTGTGATTTTAGGTCAGAAGCTAAAATCTACATTTTCAATAGTGTGTAGAAAAAATTTATTCCAACCCTGATATTAAAGAAGTATAATTTTAGAGGGCTGGCATGCAGGCGGGAATGATGACACATATACCAGATATTAGCTCAAATGGGTTCCTATAGATCAACAAAGAGGTTGTGCTTTTCACAAATGGTGAATGACTTAATCACTGATGCCTATGAGATGCAGCTTCCACAAAGAAACCTCTAACCGAAAGGGTTCAGAAATCTTTTGGGCCACTGAACACAGAGGTGCTGGGAGGGTCTCATGTCCCAAGGGGGCATGGAAGCTCTGTGCCCCTTCTCCCCTACCTTGTCCACTGCATCTCTTTCATTTGACTAGTGTGAGTTGTATCATCTTATAGTAAACTGGTAATCTGGCAAGTTAATGGTTTTTCTGAGTTCGGCAAACAATTCAAGCAAACTGTCAAACCCAAGGAGACAGGGTCATGGGAACCCCTCACTTACAGCCAGTGCATCAGAAAGACAGGTGAGAACCTGGATCCTGCATCTTCTTGGATACTAGCAGGTTTCCACTGAGCCACAGCAGGAACTCCTCTTTGTTCATTTATACCTAAGTATTCCAGATAGAACTCTTTTGTCAATTTAGACTGTTAAATTCAACATTTTTTAGAAAATCATTTTTGAAGTTCCCATCGTGACTCACTGGATTTAGGACACAACATTGTCTCCGTGAGAAGGTGGGTTTGATCCCTGGCCTTGCTCAGCAGGTTAAGGCTCTGGCATTGCTGTAAACTGCTGTGTGGGCCCCAGCTGTAGCTCCAATTCGACCCCTGGTCCAGGAACTTCATTTTTCAGAAGTAAGGCCAATTTTAGCTTGGCTCATCCAGTGATCCAATAATGTTTCGGAGGTCTGGTTTCATTATATCTTTTTGATCTGTCTTGCATGTATCAAAGCATGGTCATCAATGATTTTCAGACCACCTACATGATTTCTAGTCCAGATTAAGAGAAAAATAAGTGAGAAGGCATACGTTTTCATTAACTACTGATCAAAAATCTCAAGCTTTATTGGACCAAGGAAAGGGATAGTTAATCCCAAACTAGAAAACTACTGCAAAATGCTGGAGGTGTTGTTTCCCCAAAGGAAAATCTAGGTATTGTTAGGAATACAAAAGAAGCAAGAAATACTGACTACAAAGACATCAATAAATTTTCACTTCACTGAACTACCTCAAAAAGTTTTTGTAAAGACTGTTTCTCTCTTCTTCAATTTTACAATGTAATACAGAGATTGGCACCCAATATGTATTCAATAAAAATTAGGTGAATGAAAAGTTTTTTTCGTTAGAATCAAATGAATAAGGTACCTAATATATAAACCATAAACTCTGTATATATTTGCTTCTCTTGAGTTTATGTGCAAGGACATTGAGCTTCAGAAATATTAAGCAGTTTTCCCAGTATAATTCATTTAAGTAGCAATGCTGAGGCTAAAATCCAAGTTTTGCATTCAAATATTGTGATTTTCAGTTTATAGTATATCCTTTTGTCTCTTTTTCTTTCTTTTTTTTTCCCTTTTTTTTCCTTTTTAGGGCCACACCTGTGGCATATGGAAGTTCCCAGGCTAGGGTCAAATGGGAACTGCAGCTGCAGGCCTACACCACAGCAATTCAGGATCCAAGCTGTGTCTGTGATTTACACCACGGCTTGTGGTAGTGCCAGATCCTTAACCCACTGAGCAAGGTCAGTGATCAAACCCATATTCTCATGGATACCAGTTGGGTTCTTAACCTGCTAAACCACAATGGGAACTCCAAGAACACTTGTGCATTGTAAAAGATATTAATCATACCTATTTATAGGATGAAATACAGTTTTGACTTTTTAAAAATATATAAAACAAAAAGTAACTGTTTTATTAACACTTTTTGAGAAGATATGTACATCTAATATCATAGCAGAATGAATAAGTTGTTCTTAATTGTTCTTATGTCAAATTATGCTCATTAATGTGTATATATGTATATATGTATATACATAGATATATACATAGATGTGGATTATAAAAAACTATGTCCTTCAGTATTATATAAGTTTATAACCTCTGATTTGTAAATTTGAAGTGTGTGTGTATATGCATGTGAAAAGAATATTAATTAATGATTGAAGAGGGTAGGAATTCTCAGATCTTTACAATATAATGTGACATCTGAGGTTTGTAATCAAAGAATTGGCAATCACTGTCCAAAATCATTATTATTTTAGCTACTTGTATCTGTACCTATGACATAATACCCATATAAAAACAAATGTAGGGAATTCCTACTATGGTACAGGAGGTTAAGAATCTGACTGCAGCATCTTGAGTCATTTCAAAGGCGTGGATTTGATCTCTGGCTCGGTGCAATGAATTCAAGGATCCAGCTTTTCCACAGCTACTGCATAAGTCACAGCTGTGGCTCGGATCAATCCCTGGCCTGGGAACTTCCATATGCTATGGATATGGTCATACACACAAACACACACATTTAAACCTTTACAATTTTTGAATTGCAAATGTACATACAAGCACATTAGCAAATATTTTTATGAAAAGAAAAATAAAAATTGTAATATTTTGACTGAACTACACCAAAGATCCAAGTGCACTGAAATATTAATTTGTCGCACAGAGCGAACTAGAACCACCCACCTTTCACTTAGATATTTACTCTAATGTAGATAATCTTAAACAGTCCTCCCATATCACCCTACAGGTTTCTGAGTAGCATCTGTCCTACACCTATAACCTCATATGATGCTCAATGTACCAATACTGATATTTGAGACATATTTTATGATTGTTGTAGGTAGAGTCTCATTGTCTTAAGCTGTTATCACCACTGTATTTGAAATGGATCAAATAAGAAAAATTCCTTAAAAATTCATTTTCAGGTTGAAATAAATGATTGATGTTGACCTATTAAATCCAGAGGATGGGTTATTACAGTGGTTCACTACTAGAGGTGATATTGTCCCCAAAATGTATTTGGGACTTCTGGAGATGTATTTTGTTGTCACAATTGGGGTATATTTCAGTAATAAAGTAGGCAGTGGCCAGGGAAGGTTCCAAACACCCTTCAATGTAAAGTAAAGGGAGCCCCCTAAAACAAAGAATTATCTGGTTCAAAATGTTAACAGCACTGAGATTAAGAAATCTTGGTTTATTGCATTATTCTACTGTAAAGCTCTGAAATGACTCCTTAATTCTTCTGTGAAAATGAGTGAAAGTAACGAATACATCTTAACATGGGTTTAGAATCCATTAGCAACAAAACATGGCAGAATATTGAGAAGAAAAAATCTGAAAATTATGTATATATGTTTCTATTTATACATATACAAACATTTATCAGCCTAGTTTGAAAAAGGAACATATTTATTTGCAAAGCATATCCTTTTTTATTAAAATGATTAACTAGTGATTATGTTCAGTTAAGAGATATTCACTTGAAGGGCAGAGTCAAGAAATTCTGAGATTGGAAGTCAGAACTTTGCAAATTTTGTAGACTTTGCTCTGAGTGAAATACCACAGGCATTTTTGTGAAGATCCAGTTGTCTTTTAAATTGCTAAAAATCTTTGAAGAGATAACTACAAATCTGCTCTTCCATCAAGTGCCAGTTGCAGAACCTTTTTTTAGACATAAACACGGGTAACATAAAGAATAATAATATATCTCAAGGGATATTATAAGTCTATAATTCATTCGAGGGTGCATGTAATGTCGTAAATTGTAGGAGCAAACTCAAGCAGTTTAGTTATAGGAAACCTGAGATGAAATTACAGCTTTTATAATCCCCTGAGAGGATATTCTTTTGGTATAATGGAAATTGTAGTTGTTTAGAAGTACTCTGCTCCCTTGGCCCCAGAAAAGTACAATGGTCATTCTAAGATAGAAAAACACTAAGCAGGTATCTGAAAAGCAAATTGAACTGATCATAAGAATAATAGAGAAATTATATTGAAGTCATTATGGTATCTGCTAAGTATAATATGGTACAAAAATAGGAGTTACAAGAGACACCTGTGTACTTACAGCTATAAGAAGAGATTTTACAGTTGTAAACAACAAGATACTAAAATACATATTGCTAAGCTTACCCAGCTCTTCATTAAATCTATGAAAGATCTTTATAGCCACATGAAAAGATATTCTTTATATTAAATGTAAGTAGCTAAATAAGCAAATGTATCAGATTAAAAAAATAAAATTAAATATCATGGAGTGTTGGAACAGCATAAAGTTCACAAAATATTATAATTATGTATATAATTTAATTTTGAATTACAAGAACCCAAGGGTATATTGTACAATTCCAAAACTCTTGTATGTGGTATGAATCATATAATGTGCACACTAATTCAATGAGAGTAATCCAATAGGAAGTTAAATTTGGTAAACACTTCAAGAATGTAATAAATGAGTATAAGCACGTAGTAAATGAATGAATGAATTTAAAGCAGAGAAGTATAATTTGTTATGTGTAATATTGTCATAATTGTCAGTTGAAGTACTCACAATCCTAATCGAGGATTAAAAAAATTTGATCATATATTTATGTGACTAGTCCAGTGGTTGCCAAATACTTTTCGGTTTTCATAAAGTGAAATAAAGGAAAAAAAACAGCTGCTATTAGAAGACACTATCTGGGAGTTCTCTGGTGGTACAATCGGTTAAGGATCTGGCTGTTGTCACTGCTGTACCTCGGGGACAGTTGCAGTGGATGTTCAAACTCCTGACCCTGGAATTTCTGCATGCCATGGGAACCATCAAAATAAATAAATAAATAAATAAATAAATAAATAAATAATCCTATCTGAAAGAGGTCAAAATCTCAAGAGTTTGAGTTTAGTCAATTTCCTCAGTTTTTATAGGAAGAAATCTAAATACTAATTTCACTAAAGGATAGTCCTACTTTGAACTAAGTAGACTGTGTTATTTTAAATCTGCAATTATGAGTGTTTCTCTGGAAGCCAAAACTGTATAATAAGAGAAGTTAAAGCAACTTGGCCATGAAAATCATTTTTTTCTTGGTTTTTAGGACCACACCTGTGGCATATGGAGGTTCCCACGCTAGGGGTCAAATCAGAGCTACAGCTGCAGCCTACCCCACAGCCACAGCAATGCAGGATCCAAGCTGTGTCTGCAGCCTACACCACAAGTCACAGAAACACCAGATCTTTAACCCACTGAGCAAGGCCAGGGATCATATCTACAATCTCATGGTTCCTAGTCGGATTGATTTCCAATGCACCACAAAAGGAACTCCATATGCTTGCATTCTTCAGGAAATAAAATAAATATATATGAAGACGCTTCATGGACAATGGCCAGGGTAAAGACAACAGGTTCCAGAATGTTAGGGTCAGGAGTAGGGAATAAAACTCATGACTCTGGTTTAGCTCTTGTCAAACTTATATTTTTACATCAGCAACTAAACTGACTCCAAAATCAAATAAAATTTCTTTGTCTAATGACTTTGGAAGGCTTTTATTTCCTAAAAAAAAGTCTAGACCATTGTCACCATTGGTTTATTTATTGTTAGAGTCTAAATTGCCACTACTTATAAGCCATTGACTTACATTTCACGGTATGACTTTTAAACATTACCAATTTTATCAACATAAATAGTAATCAAATTTCAGGCACTTAGAGATTGCATAAAATAAAATATATTATTTTCCTGCATTATTGAGATCCTATCAATAACAAAAATATGTAAAAATGCATAGATGTAGAGCTGTTGTTTCAAGTGACAAATTTTCTTCTTAGAATTTCAATAAATTCAGTTGCATATTCCAAATTTCTCTTTATTTTGGTGAGGTTGACAAATGAAAAGTAACCAGACCTCTTTATTTTAGTAAAATATATCAATAGAAATTTTCAGAACTTCATTGACTTGACAATTCATTTTTTCAATAATGTAAATAAAAAGCTAATGCCTATGATTTAAAATACTTACACAGAATAAAAAGATATTTTAGTATCAAAAATGTAGAGGGAATAAAGAAGATATAATCTTGTAATGGAGTTTATACATTTGAAATGAATACATAGTCCGTTAGAAGAAACTAGCATTGCTGAATGAGGTAATATTAAATTCAGCTACATATAAAAGGCACCACTCACTATGATACACACAAGCACAAAATGATGGTTTAACCTGTAGGGAATGCATTTTTGTGATGAGTAAAATAAGTCTGGAGGTAGTCAGGTTTGGTAGGGAGAAGCCATATTCATCACTTACTCAAGTTTCTTTTACATTGCTGCCCTCTCATTAGAGAATTACCTGAGGCTGCAAAGATGATTACTTGGACCCCAAACATAACATACATTTTGCATTTCATACTACAGAAGACTTAGAAGAGTGCACCCCCTTTCACCAAAGGAGATTTTTTAGAAGTCTCACATAATACTTTTAATGTCAAGAAGTGTCTCATAGTGGGAATAATGTTGGAGTGGAAGTAAGGATACCCCAGGAACTTTAAACACTTTAAATGCAATTTTCTAGATCTCAGAGTCTTAATCTGTAATGTGGAATAATATTCATTCAAAAATTTGTTCTTCTATTAATATATATTGAGCGCTTATTGTATAATACTGTATTATAAGCATCTTTATTTGTATCCCCAAAGCAGAGACTTAAATATTATAGAAAAGAGAATTTGCAAGTCAATAATTATTTTCTCATTAGCCAGAAATGACGCAAAGCTTTCAGTTTGGAGTTCCTGTCGTGGTTCAGTGGAAATGAATCTGAATGGCATCCATGAGGACACAAGTTCAATCCCTGACATTGCTCAGTGGATTAAGAATCCAGTGCTGCTGTGAGCTGTGGTGTAGGTCACAGACACGGCTCAATCTGGCATTGCTGTGGTTGTGGCGTTGGCCAGTGGCTACAGCTTCCATTCGACCCCTTGCTTGGGAACCTCCATAAGCTGTGGGTGCAGCCCTAAAGAGACCAAAAAAAAAAAAAAAATTCAGTTTAATGTGGCTCCAGGAAAAGACCATTAGAACCCATCTTGAGTGCTTAAATTCTTAAATGGAGACCATGAGCTATCAATTAGAAGGACACACTTTCTCCCAGTTAACTGTAAGCCTGTGAGTAGCTCAAACTTACTTTGCCAATTTCAAACCTGAGCTGTACTCATTATGAAAAAGGACTCAGGTTCACTTTATTTTTGTTTTAATTCAAATTACTTTCTGGTTCTCTGTGCAAGTGTCATCATCTCTGTAGATTTTCTCTGTAGATTTTCTATGTTGGAGTGCCAAGAAAGTCTGTATAAATATCCCCTAGGGAGCATCACTTTTTTAAAAAGGAAGTTGGAAGCCTTTTGGCTAAAGAATAAAAGCTGAAGAAGAAAATGTGAAGTTCAGTATTAACATAAAACTTTTATCATTAGAGACATTGATCATTTGGAATAAAATCAATAGGGCAGAACAGTATTGTTTTCCCTTGACTATAATGATATTGTTTTAAATAATGTCATTTTATAAAGCAACATTGTAGAGCTTTCAGATTTTAATTTCACTCATGTACTTAACAATCATCTAGCTTAATGCACTGAATTATTATTAATTTTCTGATTATTAATATCATCCTAAGTTGTTCCATATTTAAGGAAGGAATAAAATAATTGCTCTTGTTCTATGCTAGATGGTATTTTAGCTCTTAAAAGAAAGCATAACATTATGAGTTTCTAATAATTATTTAATATTTATCCAGATTCTTCAAACACATTAAAATGATTCAAAGCATTAACTGTTTGAGATACCATATAGTGTATTGAATACATGACAACTATAATTCCATAGTTCAATACTGTATTTATATAGTAATATATACACTAGTATAACAGGGAATTTTCGATATGTTCATTATATTTTGTATTATATTGTTATTCACATGTTGTAGAGGTGTTTGAAAATAACAAGGATTAAAAAACTTCAGTCTATAGATGTGTACCTAAGTTTTTACCCCAAATGTATGTGAGCTGTAGTCTTATAAAGGATATGGTACAACTTTAATAATTTTTCTAAAATAAATGAGGTTTTGCTACTATTGTCCTTTGTTCTTTTAAAAACCTCTCCAATTGAAACACTATAGCAAAAAACATTGCAAAGGATCCATTGCTAAGTGAGGCTCTAACTGAGAGCGGTTGAACCACCAGTATCACCTCTATGCCCCCATTGTTGTTCATTTATAATTCATTAAGAATCTCTGAGATCAGTGTATATATAACATATTGGATTTTCAAACACAGTGTATTAGTTTCCAGGGCTGTCCTATCAAGGTCCCCACACTGGGAGTTCCCTTTGTGGCTCAGTGGTTAACGAATCCGACTAAGAACCATGAGGTTGCGCGTTCGATCCCTGGCCTTGCTCACTGGGTTAAGGATCCGGCGTTGCTGTGAGCTGTGGTGGAGGTTGCAAGGTTGCAGACGCGGCTCGGATCCCGCGTTGCTGTGGCTGTGGCGAAGGCCCGCGGCTACAGCTCCTGTTAGACCCCTAGCCTGGGAACCTCCATATGCCGCGGGTGCGGCTCTAGATAAAAGGGAAAAAGACAAAAAACAAAAAACAAAACAAAAACGAAGTCCCCACACTGGGTGCTTGAAACAATGGAAATTTATTCCCTCACAGTCGCGGAAGTTAGAATCTCAAAATCAAGGTGTAAGCAGGGCCTCTCCTGGTTTCCAGTGGCCTCAGGTATTCTGTGGCTGTGGCAGCATAGCTCTCAGCTGTGCCTCCACTTTTACATGGCCATCTTCCCTCTAGGTGGTATCTTCACCTGATGTTCCCCTCTCTGCTTGTCTTTGTCTAAATGTCCCTGTCTTACAAGGACTCCCGTCAACTTAGATTAGGGCTCACCCTAAGAACCTCATCTTAACTTGATTACATCTGAAAACACACTGCTTTTAAGTCACATTCATAGCCGTTGAAGATTAGTGCTTCAAAATATCTTTTGTGAAAACACAGTTCAACCCACAATACATTTTTAACCATAAAATACTATTTTTTTTCAAAGACAATACTGGTACCTGCAGCCATGAATTACACTTTGGAAAAGTGCTAGACAAGCTAGATCAGTGGTCCACAAATTGGTGTCTATTTTGAAATATTTTACCAATCCACATTGAGATAAATTAAAAAAAATGAGAGTAAGTATTACATAAATGTTTATTAAAAAACTTACCAAATTAATTTAATGCTCCCTATTAGTACATAGTTATCCAAGACTATCTGTTCAACTTAAGAAATGATTAAATTTCTCCAGTTATGTAGAGGTCCTTTAGTAGGCTTATAGCAGAAAGTATTGATAAAATTTACGAAGTGCGTATATGCTATGTACCCAAAGGGTCTTGATTGGGAGATTTCCGTATTGACAAAGGTCTCTTTGCAAGATTAATTCTAGTTTCCTTACCATGCTAGAAATAGCTCTCAACTCCTGCCTACATAACAAGAGAAAGGGCCTGGAGAGCTGTCTGTGTGGTGGTCTAGACCCAGAATAGGCTTTAAAAATATTGATTCTTAATAACACTAAAGTCAGGGTACAGTAGAAGGGGAAGTAGTAGTGATGATAATAATAATTATAATATTAGTAGATAAGGATTATCACTGCGTGATAAGGTAATGTGTAATTTTGAGGTGTGAGACAGTCATATTCTGGCATTGCATGGAGCACCTGTCATAAAACACAGTGTGTAGATCATATGGAAGTTCTATATTTAGTTTTGAAGGACCCTCCATTCTGTTCTCCACTGTGTTTGTACTAATTTACATTCCCACCAACAGTGTAGGCAGGTTCCCTTTATCCATACCCTCTCCAGCATTTATCATTTGTAGACTTTTCATTATGGCCATTATGACAGGTGTGAGGTGATACTTCATTATAGTTTTGATTTTCATTTCTCTACTATATTAACCTGAAATCCCACTCCTGGGCATATATCCAGAGAAAATCATAATTCAAAAAATGTATGCACCCTAGTGTTCATTGCTGCACTATTTACAATAGCCAAGATATGAAAGCAACCTAAATACCCATCAACAGAGGAATGGATAAAGAATATGTGGTACATATACACAATAAATATTACTCAGCCATAAAAAAATGAAATAACACCATTTGCAGCAACATGGATGGACCTAAAGATTATCACATTAAGTGAACTAAGTCAGAGAAAGACAAATCTAATACAGTATCACTTATACGTGGAATTTAATAAAGACTGATACAAAATGACTTATTTATAAAATAGCAACAAACAGATTTTGAAAACAAACTTAAGGTTATCAAAGGGGAAACCGTTGGCGGGGAGGGATAGATTGGGAGGATGGTCTTAACACATACACACTACTATATATAAAATAGATAACTAATAAGGACCTACCTTACAGTGAGGTCTACTCAATGTTCTGTAATAACCTAAATGTGAAAAAAGAATGGATATCTGCATACATATAGCTGATTCGCTTTGCTATAAATCTGAAGTGAATACAAAATTGTAAATAAAATATACCCCCATATTTTTTATACTACTTAATGAATTTTATTACATTTATAGGTGTACAACAATCATCACAACCAAATTTTATCACATTTCTATCCCAAACCCTCAGTGAATCCCCCCAGCCCCCAACTTGTCCCAATTGGAAACCATAAGTTTTTCAAAGTCTGTGAGTCGGTATCTGTTCTGCAAAGAAGTTGATTTGTGTCCTTTTTACAGATTCCACATGTGAGTGATAGCATTTGATGTTAGTGTCTCACTGACTGATTGACTTCACCTAGCATGATATTTTCTAGGTCCATCCATATTGCTGCAAATGCCGTTATCTCTTTCCTTTCAATGGCTGAGTAATATTCCAGTGTGTATATGTACCATAGCTTCTTTATCCACCCCTCTGTCAGTGGACATTTAGACTGTTTCCATGTCTTGGTTATTGTATAGAGTGCTGCAATGAACACTGGAACACATGTATCTTTTCAAGTCATGGGTTCCTCTTGATAGATGCCCAGGAGTGGGATTGCTGGATCAAACGGTAATTCCATTTTCAGTTTTCTGAGTAATCCCCATACCTTTTCCACAGTGACTGCACCAGTTTACATTCCCACCAATAGTGTAATAGGATTCCCTTTTCTGCAGAACCTCTCCAGCATTTATTGTTTGTAGACTTTTTTTTTGTTGTTTGCTTTTTAGGGCCGCACCCACAGCATATGGAGGTTCCCAGGCTAGGGGTCGAATCTACGCTAGAGATGCCTGCTTATACCACAGCCACAACAATGCAGGCTCTGAGTTGCATCTGTAGCCTACACCACAGCTCATGGAAATGCCAGATCGTTTACCAACTGAGCAAGGCCAGGGATCAAACCCATGCCCTCATGGATACTAGTCAGGTTCATTAACTGCAGAGCCATGACGGAACTCCCCACCAAATTCCTTGTATGACAAGTATTTATTGGTCATCTGCTATACTATGTGATCTATAGTATCCTAAGTACTGAGAATACAGAACTGAAGAAAAGAAAAAAGCTCTTGTCCAAACATACAATCTTTAAAGAGAGTCATATGTAAAGTCATAGGCATATAAACAAATAAGATAAACCCACCAAAACCCAGCAGTGGATCTGGGAAGGCAGGATAGCTATTTTAAATAGCATGACCCTAGGAGGAGTTTTTGAAAAGGAGACAAGTGAACTGAAACTTGGTTATGAGAGGGAGGAAACCACATGAAGACACAGAGAAACACTTTTCCAGGAAGGCAGAGCCACAGGGCAAAGTCCCTGATGTGTTCTCTGTGTGGCTGGAAACTAAGTAACAAGAGCAGAATGTTAAAAGTGAACTTGAAGAGGAAATAAGCAGCCAGACTATATGAGGAACTGGGGATTTATTCTAATTACAATGAGAAGACATCAGATGGTTTTAAACATGGGATTAATAGAATGGGAATCACAATTTGAAATAATTAATTTGGTTATGACCGATGTCCCAGAAATACCATTGCATGCAGTAAGGTTCTATTTGTCTGTGTCCTTTCCTGGCACAGTCATCTCTACTGAGATATGTAAGTAGCCATTGTCCTTCGGAAATCTCCTGTTTCCCCTGTAGAGGTAGATCCTTGATTGCAGAATCAGGATTTTATGTTTACTTTGACTTTTCTCGATAAGACACTAGTAAAGCTATATTTGGAATCTCATTTGTTATATGAATATGTAGAAGTAATGTGAGGAATTGGCTGGCTTTTGTAGCATGAAATTGAGGAGAAATAGAAAGAACAACAAATAGGACAAGACCTCCTCAGCTGGCAGGGTTTTACACCCTAGTATTAGATATTTTGCCCTTTTCCCTCAATAAAATAGACAGTATTGATGCCTCGTCAGTATGAATTAGCCTTCATTCCAAAGCACTGCATTTTTTAGGTAAAGGGAATGAGAATAGCTATAAGCTCTTTATGTCTATCTTCAAAAATTTATAATACATAGAAAGTGCCCAGGGTTTCAATTCTGGAAAATGTTGTTAAAATGGGACATCCTTAAAACCCTCCTGATACAAAATACTATAAATACTGGAGAGCATATGATTTCCTCTTAAATATTCAGTTGAGCTTATATGAAAATAAAGGGCTGGGAAAAAAAGGGAGCTCAAAATCAACCTACATCATCACTGATGCTATAGCAGGACTGAGCTTGCTCTATTAAGAAGCTAGACTGTATTAAGGAGTAGGAAAAGAGATTATGTTTCAGGCTCCTTCAATTTGCCAAACTGAAACAGACACAGCATGGGAGTTCCCACTGTGGCTTAGTGGTAACAAACCCAACTAGTATCCATGGGGACACGGGTTTGATCCCTGGCCTAACTCCTTGGGTTAATAATCCAGCATTGCTGTGAGCTGTGGTGTAGGTCACAGATTTGGCTCGGATCACAAGCTGCTGTGGCTGTGGTATAGGCTGGCAGCTGCAGCTCGGATTCAAACCCTAGCCTGGTAACGTCCTTATGCTGCAACTGCAGCCGTAAAAAGCAAAAAAAAAAAAAAAAGGACACAGGGACACAGCATGAATTTCATTAACTCAAAGGACTAAAGAGTGTTCAGAAAAATTAAGCATACCAGCCAAAGGAGACAACAAGGAAATTAATGTGTTTTGGCCTTTGCTCTGAGTGGGGAATAAATGTTTCCTTTTTAAATTTATAATATCATGCCCATCCTCACATGGGTTTGCAATATGAGTTTTCCAGAAAACACACACACACGCAAATATATATATATACTAGTTTATGCTAAACAATTACCACAAAGCAGTCCCTGTAAGAGAATGTTCAGGGACCTATGGTAGAAGCAAAGTGTAGCTCTTCTCAGGCCTCACCACAGAGCCCCACAGGAAAAGCCTGGTAAACATAGATTTCTAACCCAGATTCACGTCTAGTATATTTCTTTGATTTTCCAGAAGGTAAGAATTGTTATAGTGAAAAAGAGGAACTATTATGGGGAAAGAAAGAAAGAGAGAAAGAAAGGAAGAAAGAGAAATTAATTTACATCTAAGCACCTCAGAATAATATTGACTAAAGACCATAAGAAAACATTCAAGTATAACTCTAATACAAAAAAATTGACAACTTTTATCAAAATTTAAATTGCATGTACCATTTAATGTGACCATTTGATTTAAAAATAGCAAACTCTCAGTTTTCCCTTTCCCTTACTGGACTTTTTTTTATCATTAGGCTTATGATTTAAACATAAATTTGTTTATTGCCTCTTGAAACCACTAAAATATCAACACTATGGGTGTCAGTTTATCAATTTACTCTAAGTTCCAAAATACAGAATATGCTTTCAATAAAAATATGTAGAAGATAGAAATAAAGAGATAGATATAGGCATAGATAGATATAATAGCCACATAAAATAATATGATTTGTATATCTAACATGATATTTATAACATATGCAATATATTTTGTATAACATAAGTAATATTATAAAAATTTTTAATCTAGCATTCTATGCTATAGTAAAATTTTAGAAATAAACAAATTATCCACTAATAGGAATTAAAACATTATGGCCATACTACTTTACTGCATAATATGCAACAGTATGTACTGACCTGGAGAGATGTAGGGGACATATTAAATGAAAACAGCAAGTGATAGAAAAATACAAATGTGGAAGGTGATGTCATTTATGTATTGCCCATTCAAATGTTAAAAAAAAAAAAAACTACAGGTTTGTAAATATAGAGGAAAATTTCTCAAAAGGCTCATACCAAAATGATAGGCAAAAGACAATAAGATGGAGGTGCGGACACTGTGCACAGGGGACTCTCACATTCTGTGTTCTTCTGAATGACACTTAAAATAAAGATGCAGAAAATATTATTCCTAAAGTAAATTTAAGGTGTTTTCTGTTTTTTTTGGTAGGCACACTCATGGCATATAGAAGTTCCTGGGCCAGAGACTGAATCTGAGCCATACCTATGACCTGTTCCTCGGGCCAGGGATTGAACTTGCACCTCTGCATTTGGATTCTTAACACAACTGTGCCACAGTGGGTACTTCTTAAAGCAGTTTTTTTTTTATATATATAATTTTTAATGTCTTTGATATTTTAGCCCATATACAGCTAAACATTTTGGTGTGCTTAATTCCAATCTAGGTTAACTGCTACCTAATTACATAGGTAAGAAACCAATTTTCTCCCAAAGCAGCTAGCTGCTATTCAATTTAATAACAGCTATTTGTTAGCAGTGCTTTTTTTATTTCTCTCTCTCTTTTGTTTTTTTTCTTTTTTGTCTTGGGGCCGCACCCATGGCATATGGAAGTTTCCAGGCTAGGGGTCGAATTGGAACTGTAGCTGCTGACCTATGCCACAGCCACAGCAACTCCAGATCTGAGCTGCATCTGTGACTTATACCAGAGTTCACAGAGACGCTGGATCCTTAACCCAGTGAATGAGGCCAAGGTTCAAACCTGCATCCTCACGGGTACTAGTCAGATTTGTTTCCTCTGAGCCACAACGGGAACTCCAGCAGTGTTTTCTCAAATAAAGAATTTCTGTGTTATCAGTTGTTCAGAGTTCTTTTAAAAATTGATTCAGTGAATATGACACTTAAGGCAGAGGAAATTAAAAATAAATGAGTGGGACAACATTAAACTTCAAAGACTTCTGCACACCAAAAGAAAGATTCAACAAAGTGAAAAGACGGCTTATGGAAAGAAATATTTTCAAACTATATATCTGTTAGGGGGTTAATATCCAAAATACATAGATAACTCATATGACTCAATAGCAAAGAGATAGTGGTGGAGACAAAGGAACGCTTGTGCACTGTTGGTGAGATTGTAAATTGGTGTTGACTCTGTGGAAAGCAGTATGGAGGATCCTCAAAATATTAAAAATAGAACTACCATATGACCCACCCAACCCACTTCTGGGAATACATCAAAAGGAAACAAAAACATGGTGCCAAAGAGGTATCTGCATCTCCCTATTCGTAGCATCATTATTTACAACAGCCAAGACAAGAAAATAATCTTGTTTCCATAGTAAAGAAGGAAAGCCTACCATTTGTGACAACATAGTTGGAGCTTTAGGGCTTTATGCTAAGTAAAATAAATCAAAGACAAATACTGTATGAATTCACTTATATCAATATACAATTTTAAATCTTAAAAAAGAAAGAAACAAACAAAAATGCCTCATTTGCAGTTACCAGAGATGGGGATGGGGAGAAGAGGAATTAGATGAAGGTGGTCAAAAGTACAATTTTTGGTTATAAGGTAAATAAATACTAAAGAGGTAATTTGAACCATAATGACTATAGTTAACACTGCTCTATGATATAAATGAAAGTTGTTAAGAGAGTAAATCCTAAGAGTTTTCATCCTAAGGAAAAATTACAAAATGTTTTTTTCATTTTCTTTTATTTCAAATTTCTATGAGGTGATGAATATTCACTAAAATTACTGTGATAATAATTTCATGGTTTATGTAAATCAAATTATTATGCTATTCACCTTAAACTTATAGAGTGCTATATGTTAATTACATCTCCACAAAATTAGAAAAATGATAAAATTAAAACAATAATAAAGTAACGCTTAATAATCTATGAACAGAGAAAAAAATGATTCAGGATAAATTTTTCTGGAGAAGGGGTAGTTCTCTTGTGGTGCTGTGGCTTAAGGATCCCATGTTGTCACCACAATCACTAGGGTTTGATCCCTAGTCTGGGAACTCCCTTGTGCTGAGAATGTGGCCAATAAATAAATAAATACATAAATAAATAAATACATAAGTAAAAACTATCTGGAGAAGGAGATTGGGATCTGCATTTTGTACATGTTTCCTAGACATCTAGTTTTGTAAACTTTGAGAACCACTGTTATATCAAAGAAAACATATAAAAAATTTTAAATTTACTATCTGTTTTTTTTGTTGTTGTTGTTGTTTTTGTTTTTGTCTTTTTGCCTTATCTAGGGCCGCACCCGCAGCATATGGAGTTTCCCAGGCTAGGGGTCTAACAGGAGCTGTAGCTGCCGGCCTTCGCCACAGCCACAGCAACGCGGGATCCAAGTCGCATCTTCAACCTACACCACAGCTCATGGCAACGCCAGATCCTTAACCCACTGAGCAAGGCCAGGGATCGAACCCGCCACCTCATGATTCCTAGTCAGATTCGTTAACCATTGAGCCACAACAGGAACTCCTTAAATTTACCATCTTAATCACTTTTAAGTGTACAATTAAATAGCCATTTTTGTGGGACCAATCTCCATAACTCTGGTATGACTCAGATTATCTCTAAATAATATCTTCTAGTACTAGAATATTCTAATTTTCAAAAATTCTCAGGCTTAATGCCCCACCATTCTCCTTGCCAACACTCTGCTCACATTGGTGCCAAGACTCCAGGATTCCAGCTCTTAAGCCCTTACTCTTAGCTCTGATAATAGTGCAGGGACTAAACTTTGAGCTCTTAGTTGAGAAGTCCTCCTTTTAAAATCTTGAGTGCCATTATCAGCTGCAAAATACCAAAATTCTCCATGTCCTTCATCTGGACACCTCCATTCATGTGATTTGTACTGTGGTTTTCTGTTGTTTTGAGAAACCCTGACACTTTGATGGAACTTGCAGTCTTCCATCCAGTCCTCCAATATAATCATTCTTCACTTTCTTCTTGTAGAAAGAAAGGTTATTAAAACAAAAGGAAAAAAGTATCCATCCTTGTGATCTATATGTATTTTATGTATGGCCCTGCTTATACTGCTCAAAAAAATATATGATCAAATTGTTATTTTGGCCAGTCTCAATAATATCTCTTTATTAACAGATTAAATAAACAAATACACATTGAATGCCCATGACATGCCAGACTCTATCCTAGGTACTGGGGATACAGCTGTGGATTAAACCAACAAAAACACCACTCTAGGAGCTGACATTCTTGGAAAGGAGAAAAAACACTCAGGGACTCTGAATATTGTCTCCCTCTCCATTTCACAATAAGGTAGTTTCTCAGAAATGACTACCTTTCCATGGTTTATGATTCCTCTGCTAACTGCTCTCTCTGAATTAGAACCCTTCCCCCACCCCCCAAAAAGGGCACATACTAAACAGTATGAACCTGTTAAGAATAGGTACTTTTTTCCCTTATATATCCTTTTTTATTCTTTTTGAAGTAAAAGAGACATAACATAAAATTTGCCATCTTAATCATTTTAAGTGTATAGTTCAATAGTATTAAGTACACTTTATATTTTTGTGTGACCTAGTCTTCATCAGTCTTTTCACCTTCAAAACTGAAACTCTATGTCTACTGAACAAAGATTCCCCTTTTCCCCTCACCACAGCTCCTGGAAACTACATTTTTGAATTTGAGTGCTCTAAGAAACTCATTTAGTGGACTCAGTGTCTTTTTGTGACTGACTTATTTCACTTGGCATAATATCCTCAAGGTCAATTCATACTGTAACATATATCAAATTTCCTTCCATCTTAATGCTGAATAACATGTTATGCATATATAACACATTTTGTCTACCTATTCAACCATATACAGACACTTGGGTTGCTCCTACCTTTTAGCTATTTTAAGTAATGTTGCTATGAACACGGTATTCAACTCTCTTTGAGACTGTTTCCAGTTTATTTGGATATATACACAGAAGTGGAATTGCTAAATCATAGGGTAATATAATTACACTTTATTTTCATGTAAATTCAAATTCCACCATGTTTGCATGGCTGTATCTTTTTGTCTTTCCATCAAAGTGTAAATGAAAGAGCTTCCTAAGAGAAGCCTTTCCACCCATCTAATTATAGGGTAATACCCATTCACTCTTTATAACATTATCTTATTTTAATTATCTACATAGCACTGACCGCTGTCAGAATTTTATTTTTTGTGTATTTTTACATATGTAAGCATTTTGCTTATTTAAAATTTGTTGTTGTTTAACTAAAATTTATATTTAAATTTTAATTTAAATTCTTAATTACAATTTAAGTTCTATCAGGATGAACACTATGTCTTTTTTATATTCACTGCTATGTCCCAAGTGTCAGAGGTTTCAAAAAGTATTTACTGAACTTGATCAGTTAAAGAGTAAGAAGGAGTGAATAAAGGGGTTAAAAAATCCAGAAAATTGTGTCAACTCTTCATTTGGTATAGAAACAGCTGTGGTCCTTCTGCTCTTATAAGTGTAATGACACAATAGTCATTTTACAGTTCTCATAAAATTAATCTGAAAATGAAGAAAAATAAAGGCCACAGTCAAAGTAATGGGTCATGTCCACTTTTAATAGAAATTATTGAATGTGTCCATTCTGTGATGGTTTTTATTCCTCTTTATAGTTAGAAAACATATAGAGTGTTACAATGGAGTAGAAAATGGTTTAAACTGTTGAACTGAAGGTTAGCTTTTTACTCTGCCATTCCTCATTTTATCACAATGACACAACATAAAGTTCAGAGCATATAATGGGGTGAGAAGAAAAAAGTATTCCCAATAACCTGGCAGGCATATCTTTCAATTTAATTCACCTGTCAGCCCAGGCAATGGTGACTGAACCCATTATTGGCAGTCCCCTCCCATAGTTACCTTCCAACTCTTACTCCCTTCCCTTCCTGTCTATGTAGAACAAGTCACCAAATCACTTTCCACTCTGTCTGTCTCTGTGGCATTCTTTTTGAGATTTTTAGAAGAAAAATCTTGATTAGAACAAAGTGGTATGTCACATTTCTCCTTTTTTGAACAGGAAAGGTATTTAATCTTTACAGCAGTGAAAAATAATCTTTTTAGTTCAAATACTTTATCAATTTTATTATAAATGAGAGGCAATCTACCTATGCCTGTATCATTCATCATGATGAAATAATCATCTCATTTATTTTACTTCACAGAGGAGAAAGGAATACAGCAGGGAAGAAAGAGGAGAAGGAGATTATAGGAAAAGGGAGTGATATTTTTGAACCAGGCAGACTCCCTTCCCCAGGTCAGATGCTGGGTTTACTGTTCCTCGTTTCTTCTACAGCGCTTGCCCTGGTTCTCCATGGAGAAGCTCTTCCCTTTAAATATGTGTGCAGTGAACACATCCACAGATAGATGAGAGCAAAACTGACTTGGATGTTAAAAGATAATTTTAAAAAAAAAAGGTAAAATCATGCCTCTCATGCAGATATAAAAACGATCACATATTAAAGATTTTATATAGCTTGTTAATGAGGAAACTGGTGAGGTGTTACAACCATTTCAAAGGGGAATCCAAGGACAGACACCTTTACAGATAGGAATGTTGAAATGAGTGTACGAATGAAGGCAAAACTCTTATCTCCTGGGGTGAAGGTGTTCCTCCTCTACCAGCTGGAATTAACTTGCCCTCTACGGATGAGAATTATTTTGCACAGCTACAGGTTATCTACAGTTTTCAGTGCTGTAAGGCAGATACCATATAATTAAGATCAGATAACCCAGAAAGGCATGCTATAGAAAATGCACCCATTTTCCCCTACATATATAAATTGTATATATGGCTCCTCTGTCTTTAGTACCACCTGCCTCTCTTGATTCTTTTACCTGCCTCAGTAATATGATTACCACCAGGAAACTCTGTGCTCATGGACCGCTGACAACTAAGGTCTCAGAATTATTTTGGTCAAAACCACCATTGAAATGTGCACTGAAATTCTTTTTTCAAGGAGGGAGGGGGAGTGGGCTGGACTGGGAGTTACAAACTATTTCATTTCATTTGGCTAAGTAACGAGGTCCTACTTATAGCACAGGGAATTATATCTAGTCTCTTGGAATGGAACATGATGGGAGATAATATTAAAAAAGGGAATGTATATATATATATATATATATATATATATATATATATGTATGATTGGGTCACTTTGCTGTACAGCAGAAAATGGCACTACATTATAAGTCAACTACACTTCAATAAAACTTTAAAAGGGGGAAGTTCCCATTGTGGTGCAGCAGAAACGAATCTGACTAGTATCCGTGAAGATATGGGTTCCATGCCTGGCCTCACTCAGTGGGTTAAGAATCTGGCATTGCTGAGAGCTGTGGTGTAGGCTGCAGACATGACTCAGATCCCATTTGTTATGGCTATTGTCTAGGCCAGCAGCTACGTCTCCAATTAGACCTCTAACCTGGGGACTTCCATATGCCATGGATGTGGCCCTAAAAAGACAAAAAATAGGAAATATCTAGAAACAAAAAGCATAGGCACAACTTTTTAAATCAACTATACTTTAATAACATTTTTTAAAACATATATTCATTATAGTCTAATTTTAGGTAATGGAATACGTATTTTAGACAGAAGAACCTAGCCTGCACTCTCAGTTCCTAACACATTAAATATTAGGTGTATAGGATTTAGAGAATTTCTCCTTTTTGTTTTCTTTTTATGGCCGCACACATGCATATGGAAGTTTTCAGGCTAGGAGTCCAACTGGAGCTGTAGCCGCCAGCCTATGCCACAGCCACAGCAACTCCAGAACTGAGCCATGTGTCTGCCACCTGAATCACAGCTCACAGGCAATACCGCATCCTTAACATACTGAGCAAGGCCAGGGTTCCACCCCGCATCCTCATGGATACAGGTCAGGTTCATTTCCACTGAGCCACAGTGGGACCTCCCGGGAGTATCTTCTTTTATAGGAGAGGGAATAGAAGCTTGGAAAAGTTAAGAAAGGGAACCAAGTCACACATTACGTGGTGGTAAACCCAGTTCTCTTGACTCCAAAAATACTTTTCCATTTCTCAGAATGAGAGGCATGAATTAGTACCATCTGAAGCTCTGCATAAGTTTAGCCATGGTAGTTCTCACCACGAATGTGATCCTGGAGTAAACAAATTCATGTTGCACTTCACCCTGACTGGAAATTTCCCTCCAGAAAGGCACAGAGAAGGAGAAATGATGATTTCAGGCTTTATGAAATGCTGAGACGGGACTCTCGCCAGGATTACTTAAAATAATTCATGTAAAGTGCTTAGTACAGTGTTCGGCATATAGTGAACCCTCAATGTTAGTTAATATAATGAAAATTACAAGCATCACTGGAGTTCCCATCATGGTTCAGTGGTAACAAACCCTGCTAGTATACATGAGGATGTGGGTTTGATCCCTGGCATTGATCAGTGGGTTAAGAATCGAGCATCGCCATGAGCTGCAGTATAGCTCACAGGTGTGGCTCAGATCTGGAGTTGCTGTGGCTGTGGCATAGGCCAGCAGCTGCAGCACAATTCAGCCCCTAGCCTGGGAACCTCCATATGCTGCAGATGCAGCCCTAAAAAGACCAAAAAAAAAAAAAAATTACAAGCATTACTAGTATTAAAATCTATGTAACAAGAAACTTACACTGCAAATTTTTTCACAAGGTTTCCAGTGTTTATGATTCCTGCATGACATTTTCAGGATGTGAGCCTGGTGTGGGCTACACCATGTCCTAGCCTTGTCCTAATTTAGTAATGCTTGTATTTTATACTCCATGGTTCCCTTGCATATTTCTTACTGCTGGAAGTTTGTAGGTTGGCTGGTTGCATGCAAAGGAGATATGTGAATGTCTCTGGAAACATATCAGTATTCCACAGAGAGGGTGTGAAAGTCAGCCAGAAATCAGATGTTCCCAATAACATTCTTCTCTCCCAGCCGGTGAATAAGGTGTTCTTTCAGTCACCTTATCAGTACATGGACCACGAGCAATAACTAAGACACACTTAACTATGGCCACTGTGATTCAAACATAAATTCACATCATTCATTCTGGCAGAGTTTCTGTTTTGATTGCTATAAATGATTCTGAACATCATATTCTTGAAAGAAAACTATGAGCTGCCAGAGGCACAATCCCTCTGTAGCATCCAGCAGAAAAGAAATGAAAAAAGATACACATGCCTGTTTTTAACTTGTTATAATTAGTACCCCAATGACCAGAACTATTGAAATCATTTGGTCCAGATTTTCTGCCCAGTCTACAAAATAGGCTTTTATCCAACAAGGAGATTTTTATATTACTATGAAAATAAAAGGGAAGAAAAAACTAAGCTTTGACATATTTTTTTGTGTGTGGTTCAAATAGAAAGGAACAAAGTAACCTGTTTTGTTGTTAGATTCCAACTTTGTTTTTCCTTTTTAATAAAATGTTATTGAGATTTTGAAGTCATGCTGAAATCAGGTCCACTGAAGGATAAAATTCCTATTTTCCTTTGCTTCAGCTCTGTAGTATTTTTATTTATTTATTTATTTTTATTTTATCTTTTTGCTTTTTAGGGCACTCATGGCATATGGAAATTCTCAGGCTAGGGGTAGAATTGGAGTTGCAGCTGCCGGCCTACACTGCAGCCACAGCAATGCCAGATCCGAGCCATATCTGCGACTACACCGCAGTTCATGGTAGCACAGAATCCTTAACCCACTGAGTGAGGCCATGGATTGGACCTGCATCCCCATTGTTACTAGCCCGGTTCATAACCCTCTGAGCCACAACAGGAACTCCAGCTCTGTAGTAAGTAGCAGATAATATTTTTTAGCTCTTCAGACTTAGTAAATGAAACAATCAAAAGTACTAACTACCCATTTCACAAAACTCTTAATTGTGTTCATGATGGAAGTATAATTTCTCCATTTCCAGGTGATCCTATTTCAAATCTTGATAGATTTCTTCATGATTTTGCTTCCTATTTTGAAAAGTCATTTTCATGATACTTTTAGAGTATCATTTTTTCCAGACTCTATTATCTCCATAAATTGAAATTCATTTTCTTTTAGATAGAATTTCTTTCTCTTATTGAGAAAATTCCCAATATTCATTTTTCTTAATCCCATTAATATTTATTGCCCAATTACATGGAATTAGATCCAATACAATATGCAGACTATCTTCTCACTAATCTTAAGAGATTTACATCTTAAAAGTAAAAAAAATAAATAAATCTCTTCTTATTTGGTGTATTCCAAAGCATTAAGAAAATAGTTTTGCAGAGTGAGCTACATTTAGAGACTAAAGGACATGATTTAAAAGTAGAAAGAAAAAAAATACTCAGGATATATAGGGCTTTTCTCAACATGAAACATGATCTTATTTAAGAACAGATAAGGCTCAATAAATAAAATGAGGGAAATTGTTTGTTCAATACAAAGGAAGCAGAGCATCTTATTACCCAGTGGATCTGGAAAGTGCAAGAGGTCTTATTCCAGTACCACACCCACCATCCACATGGTCTGGTCGGTGAGGAGAGGAGAGGAGAGAGAACACGTAAAAGGAAAACTTGCGCAGCCAAAAAACAGAAAGTTTAAGAATCAAAATCAAAACCAGTCTATTAGAGCAGCAAACAATTCTTAAAAAGCAGAAATTATTTTGGCCAAAAAAAAAAAATCATTCAGTGTTATACAGAGTCTCTGAGCCAAGAACAATGAAGACTCTTTATTATAACTTAATTTAAATATGCTTTATGGCAAGAAATGTCCATAGAACATAATGAGTTGTTAAATCATCTTATTTGCCTCAACTATCTACTTCTTAAAACAGAAATCAACTTTAAATTTTTCCTGGGAGTGAGGTTTGGCATGGAGGTGAAGAAAAGATAAGTATACTTTTTTTTTAAATCATTATGATAAACTTTGTAATTAAACTTAATTAAAGCTCGTTAGCCACCAAGAGAGAGTAAGAAATAAATCTCCAAAAATGTAAAATTTCCTTTAGACATGTTTTACAACCAAAGGACATATTTTCATTAAAACCTAATCTATCACATCAAATTAATGGAAATTATTTTAAGAATTATGTTGCGCTGTTGTGAAAATGCCATAAGATATTAAACAAAGCTAGCCCCAAACACAAGAACTATAAAAGACACAAAATAAAAAGTGATTTTTTCATTTTCTTAAAACAAAAATACTTATTTTTTCTTGTTGATCTCCTTGATATGCCATAAAATAGCAGATGTCAAGCAATTTATTTTTTAGTTTTATTGAGGTATAATTGATAGAAATAAATGAAGAGTTTTCCAATGTGTCTGCTGTGTAACCACTATGCCAATCAATATGTAGGGATTTACGCCTCCCCACCCCCCAAGAAATTTCCCTCTTACATTTTCAACACTGCTGGCCCCCATTCCCCCCCCAAGCAATCGCTGATCTGATTTCCATCATTATAAGTTAATTTTGTTTGGTTTGCAATTCATATGATGGAGTTTATTTACGGTAGGTGCTCTTATGCATCTGGTCACTTTCACTCAGAATGGTTTTGTGATTCTTCCACATTGTTGCCTGTGTTAGTAACTGGCATCTTTTCATAGCTAAGTAGTATGAATCTAATGTAGTTTGTTTAGCCATTCTCTTATTGATTGACTTTATTTATTTATTTGTTCATTTATTTATTTTTGTCTTTTTAGGGCTGCATATGGTGGGCCCAGGCTAGTGATCGAATCGGAGCTACAGCTGCTGGCCTACACCACAGCCACAGCAACGCCGGATCCTTAACCCACTGAGCTAGGTCAGGGATGGAAACTGCATCCTCATGGATACTAGTCAGATTTGTTTCTGTTGAGCCATGATGGGAACTCCCTGACTGCCATTTTTAAATGCCTATTAACATTTGTATACAAGTCTTTTTATGGATATATGTGCCTATTCTCTTTGATAAATACTTAGGTGTGTAATTTCTTGGTCATATGGTAACTATAGTTTTAACTTCATGAGCTGCAATCAAACAGCCAAAATGTTTTTACCATTTTACACTCTCTCCAGCAATGCATTAGTTCCAGTAATTTCCTATACATGCTAACACTTGGTACTGTGCATATTTTTCATTTTAGCCATTCTGGTGAGTATGTAGGTGGTATCTCATTATTCTTTTAGTTTACTAAATATATTGAGAATAATACATGTGCTTACTTATCATGCACATCTCATTTTGTGAAATATATTCTTAGTCTTTGACTCATTGCTTATTGTATATTTTTGTCTTCTGATTTTTGAACTTTCAGAATAATTTATCTGGAAATGAAATTACAGATATATGTACTGAAAAATAAATTCTCTATAAGAAAGCAACTTGCTATCAGTTTCTTAAGGATTTTCGTTGAAGAACCAAAATGTTTAATTTTGATAAAGTCCACTTTGTTCATATTTTTGTTACTTTCTCTCTTGTTTATCAATTTTCTTTTTCTTTGAGTTCTGATCTTTATTAACATCTTCCTTTTACTTACCTTGATTTAATTTGCTTTCCCCTAGTTTCTTATATTGGAAACACAGATCACTGATATAGAAATCATTACTTTAATATAAGCTTTAAAGTTACAAATTTCCTTCTAATCTCTGCTTTTCTTCATCACACTAATTCTGTTAGTGTTTTTATTTTAATTAAGGTAAAAACATTTTCTAATTTCCCACATAATTGTTTATAGATATACTGTTTAATTTCTAATAATTTAGAGGTTTTCTAGATATATCTTATAATTCATTTCAAATTTAATTCTTTTGTGGTTGGAGAATGCATCCTATATAATTTTAATGATTTTTTAATTTTATTAAAGCCTGCCACACTTCAAAGCAAGAGTATTTTAAGGGATTTCATCATTATCAAAATCATCATCAATCTCGACATTTTCTGTAAATATTCCTTTCACTTTCTCCCACTGAAATCTTCGCTGTTGACACTGCTTTCTATGAAGCTCTCTCAAATGGTGACTGTTTACTCTCTCAAAGCCCAATTTTTCAGAAATGAAGTGTCTTTTCTCCTTGCTTCATATTGCCACTTCCACATCATTCTCCTTCAAAAAAAAAAATTCTGTTTTCTACCCCATTCCAGAGCAAAATACCACTGCCCTCCACACTGCAGCTATCTGCCAGTCCCCCAGGTATGAAGAGCACTCATCCTGTAAGTATGTTAGCACCTGGCTCATACTTACCTGGTAACCGCTTCCAACACTGTTGTCGTTGTCAGTCATTATTAATCATAATATTCACACAGATTGTCCTTTTAGTGTCCTAGCCCACTGGACCTTTGATCACTCTTCCTCCAATAAACTTGATCTCTACTCAATTTCAGTCCCACACTTCCTCAGCCATTTTATCATCCTTAATACTATCAATAGCTGTAACCTCTCCACAATTTCAGTTTCCAACATTCCACCTTGTGTTATCTTCTATTATCTTCCTTGTTCAGTTTCTCGATTATATTAACTCCAAAAATTCTTCACTCCAATCTGCACCTTTAATCCATTGATACAGCTGTGTTTTCACTCTTCCACATCCTCTTCATGTTCTCTTTTCTTCTTATATAAACTACTTTCCGTAATGCATCATTATCGTATCTTGCTTTTATTATCAGCCCCCTTGTCTTTCCCTATTGTTTTATCACACCCCCTTGGCAGAATAATAATCCTTATTAGATCTGACTCTCCTAATATGTGCCTGCTCTGGTACAACCAGCTGAAATTGGAAGAAAAAAAAAACACATAACGTTTTAGACAATATTTAAATTTAGGATCATTTAACACAGGTAAGCCCTTAGTATTACTTGGCAATCACACTGTGTTTCCTTTGCTCCCTCTCTCTTCTATTCTCCTAAACAATTACTTTATACTTATCTCTCTCTTTCTTTCTCTTCAACTCCCTAATACCTCTTCCTTCCTTCCTCCCTTCCTTCCTTCATCCTTGCTCTCAGCTGCCTTCCTTTCTGTTTCACTAAAAAAAAAAAAAAAGTCTGAAACCGTTAGAAGGGTTTACTACCACCTCTACATTTGTCCTCTTATTTATGTTAGGACCCATATAATATATGTAAGATCTAGATTGTTAGAATGGCTGAGCTCTCTTTGCTCCTAGTTGAGGCTGGCACCTCTACTACACACCAGCTCTGAGATGCTTTTCCTCACTCAAATCCATTGTTCCAGCAACCTCACTTGTTTTATCACCTTCTAGCTCTCTCGTTCCTCAGCACAATGAACATTTAATCGTGCTGGTGTTTGTACGTGTGTGTGTGAATCTTGCTTCATTCTTTAGTTACTTAGCAAAATTCTTCAAGTTTTCTATCTCTCCTTAAATTGTTTAGTTTATAATTTTTAAAAGAAATTCACTAGAGTCGGGATTTCCTCCTACCACTCTAACAAACCATTCTTCTCAGGACTCCAAAGATGTTCCCACTGCTAACTTTCTCAGTGATGATTTACAAGATTTATCATTCTCCAGTCCCAGACATTCATTATTTATCTGACCTTCAGGATCCCATATTTTGCTGATTTTTATTTTACCGCTCTGGTCACTTCATCTCCTTTTATAGATCCTTTATATCTCCTCAACTAAAGCAAATTAAATAATTTGTGGACTCCAAGGTGAAATGAAAATGTGAGATGGTTGCTCAAAAATTATTAAGAATTACAAGATTTATGAAAGTTTAAAACAAATTCAGAGCCCTTGAGGATGTGGAGCCTGTGCAGCTATACAGAAATCAAGTGCATGTGGCCAGACCTTCCACGTGTAAATATTAGATTGCTCTAGCGCTGAAGCTGAAACCCGGGACACTTTTGCTTTACTTTCTATGTTAGCTCACCCCCGTCCCCTCTCTTGGGCTTAATTTCATAATATGTTGATGATTTCTGAATTTAAATCTCCACACTGTACCTCCAAGCTGAATTTCAAACTTGACATTTCCCAAACTAAGCTTCTGGTCTTCTTTTCAAATTTGGCCATACCTACAGACTTCTCTGATTCAGCTAATGGCAGCTCTCTTCTTTCAGTTAGCTGCTCAGGCCACAAACCATGGTGACATTCTTTTTTGTTTTAGAGCCACAGGTGCAACATATGGAAGTTCCCAAGCTAGGGGTCGAATCAGAGCTGCAGACGCCACCCTACACCACCTCACAGATCTGAGCCACATCTGTGACTTAAACCACAGCTCATGGCAATGCTAGATCCTTAACCCACTGAATGAAGCCAGGATCGAACTTGTGTCCTCATGGATACTAGTCAGCTTCGTTACCACGGAGCCACAATGAGAACTCCCTTTTCTGTATTTATTTTTTCTTTTTTCCTTTTTTTCCTGTGGTGTGTTTCTTGATACTTCTCATTCTCCCACTTCTTACACCTACTGCCATCATTTCAGTCTCGGCTACAATAATACCCTTCTGATTAGCCTCCTGTTTTTTTGTTTGTTTGTTTGTTTGTTTGTTTCTTTTTTGTCTTTTTGCCTTTATCTAGAGCTGCTCCCACGGTATATGGAGGTTCCCAGGCTAGGGGTCTAACAGGAGCTGTAGCTGCCGGCCTTCGCCACAGCCACAGCAACGCAGGATCCGAGCTGCGTCTGCAACCCACACCATAGCTCACGGCAACGCCGGATCCTTAACCCACTGAGCAAGGCCTGGGATCGAACCCGCAACCTCATCGTTCCTAGTCGGATTTGTTAACCACTGAGCTACGACGGGAACCCCTAGTCTCCTGTTTTTGCTATTGACTTTTATCAGAATTTTCCCAATATACCATCCAGAATAATCCTGTTATTGTAGATAATGTCATTTCTTTTCTCAAAATCAGTGAGCCCCTGTATCATTCAACATAAAGGGCAACAGGCTTATTATGTAACTTACAATCACATCCTAGAACTTCTGTGTTCCTCCTTACAACATTGTCACCTAACTGTCCTCACTCTTCTTCCCCATGCTTTTTTTCTGTTCCTTGAACATATAAGGAGCATTCGTATCCACCACATTCAAGTTTATTTTACACTCTTCCTAGAAATATATTGCATGGCTAGGTCTCTCATTTTCTTAGGTGTTTAGTCAAATTTTAGTTTTTATGGTAGGTTGAACTATTTCCCCCATACCAAGGCATCAATGCCCCAATCCTGCTAATGCATATATGGCAAGAGCAACTTCAAGGTGTAATTAATTTAAGGCTCTTGAGATGAGGAGATTATTCTGGATTACCTAGGAGGGTCCAATCTAATCACAGGGGAGTCATGAGGCTCAGGTTAAGTAATAGGATGGAAAACAATGGGGTAGAGTAATGTGAAGAAGGGGAGTACCTGCCAATAAAGGTGGGGATTTCTAGAAGCTAGAAAATATAATAAATTGTATGTAGAAATAGATTTCCCAAAAAGGCAAAGGAACACAATCTTATAAACCCTTTCATTTTAGACTACTGACCTCTAGAATTGCAAGAATAAATCTATACTGTTTTAAGCCATTAAATTTGTGCTCATTTGTTACATCAGCAATGGGCAATTAATATATCACATTGAAGTCTTCCCTGACTATCTTGTCCAAAGTTTTAACGACTACCTTCCCCTGCTTATTTTTACTCTTATCCTAATAATAGATGCTTCACACTATGCAACATACTGTTGCTTTTATTTTGTTATCTAGTATAATGTCAGTTTTTTCCACAGATATATGAGCTCTATAAAAGCAAGAACTGGAGTCTGATTTTTTATTCACTGTCCTAACTACAGTACCTGGAGAATGCCAGGCATATATTAGATGCTCAGTGAATATTTGCTAAAAACAGTGAATGGAAAATGAGTTCAAACATTTTATTTCTCTTTAACCAGTGATTTTGATTCTTCTATTACGGTATCCATGAATCTTCAGGACCAGCACATTTAACAGTAAATGTGTCTCTGTGCGTGTGCGAGTGTGCTTGTGTGCACACCATAGTAGCATGTTTATGTTTAACTGACAATGGCATGATAGATGGTTTGGACCATATGGTAATTTCAATATGCAATCAATAAGATTTACATAACCAGATCAGACATTACATATATGATTATTTCTGCTGTGGAAGTGATAAATGAAGTGAGCTGTGATGTTTAATCAAAACAATAGAAAATACAGAATGACAGTTAAGGACAGATGACATTGCTTTTTATTTTATTTCAACATATTACTACTTAGTCATGGCAGACAATGTAGTGAAGGAACCTCAGTGCTTCACTCCCTTTCCATACATATCCCCTGTTCTTAGCACATAACTATAACTCTTTCCTACTAGTGTATAGCCACAAATATGCCATAGTTTTTACAAAAAAGAAACGTATCGCCTCTTAAGCATAGTAGTAGAATGTCAATGTCTTAGATTTTGACCTTAAGAAAAACATAAAGCTGCGTGCTCTGTTTTCATTTACTTCTGCCGAATACCAGGTTAGAGGTGCAAAGTCATCTTTGAAAGAAATCAGAACTGTATATAAAAGCTGACTGCTCTCTAAGTTTTATCTGTCACAGAGAAAACCTACAAAAAGTTAACTTGTGTAACTGCACATTATTTTTGTAAAAGGAATTTAAAATAATCCCTGATCTCCATGCTTAGAAAACCAGAATTCCTAATCAGCTTGTTAGGTATTCTGTATCTGTAGCATACCAAGGTTCTTTAATGCCATGCCACAGGGAATACGTCATTCGGATGAAGACATTTCTTTAGTGATATTTTTATTTACTGACGGTAATACAGGAATTGATTGGAGCCAACATTCCTTCCTATTGCAGGCTTAGAAACTTTAGCAGTTATTTTCCCTTTCTTCCTCTAGGGTTGACTTGGCAGGGTAAATTTATATTAAAAGTTTATTGATAATTCCCAGGAAGGGTGTTTAATCCTATAAATTGGAGTCTCCAAGAGGTTTCAACAGGGTTAAAGCAAAAGCTTGCTGTCTTTTCTTTCTTGTATCACTGACTATTTTTCCTCCGTTGTCACTGTAATTTTACTGAGCGGGTGTGTCATTTGGACTTGGAGTAGGAAAAATTGCCCATTGATATAATTTAGTGTAAACACGTATGTATCATATCAGTCCAAAAAAATCTCCTCTGCTAATTGCAAACTAGTATCATTGCCAGAGCCATATTCAAGGGGAAAAACAAAATAATATGAATTTCTCAAGCATTTCATGAGAAAAGTACACATGTTTTCTTTGAAAGGGGCTTACATGTGTGTCCCATAAGACATATTTATTCTGTACCCTTCCTAGAAAGTTCTTTCTCTATATTGCATGGCTAGGCTTCTCATATTCTTAGATGTTTACTCAAATTTATTTGCATATGCATCTATGCATATACCCTTATCATACATCTAGTACTCCTAAAAATCTGCTCCCCCTTAAAAGTACAAAGTGATCTCATAGCCAGTATATATGAAAAATTATTTTTTAAGTATTAATAACAAAATCACCTATATAAATGTCAACTTTGACCAAATAACTCAAATCACGTATAGAGTTTTCCCATTTAAGTAACTAGCTTCATTATAGGGGGAAGGAAACTCAAGACTAAAGTAAAATCCATGGGTCATGAACAGAGCCAGAACTCGACCCCATCCACTAGAACAGATCAACTCCCTCACTTGAAGTTGGCATATTACACTGAAGGTAACATCATATGAGTATCTAATAAAGACTTTAAGCTATTATACTAGAGTGGCTTCAGACAAAATTCGAATTGATTGAAACTTTCCTCTGAAACTTGAATCAAAGCAAACCCCATTTTTTTTCTATACCTCTTCTCTTGTAGTGAAGGATCCAAAGATAGCACACAAATGGATGTTTCTCTGATACCTGTGGCTTATCAGTAAGAATAGAAGTAATGGAAATCTCATGAGAAAGCCTGCTCTTAAAAGATTTCCAATCCAATTTTTGAACTCAAAAGGCTAGAATTAGTTTCAGATTAACATCCAAGTCTTTCAAGGTACATCTTCCAGGATTCAGTTATCAAGAGGACATCAGACACTGAAATTTAGGTTCAATTTTTGTGGTAAGAGGAGAGAAATAGGCAAATACTCAGGTTTTTTTCTTTTCTTTTTTTTTTTGGCTTGTCCTCCATTTTCTTTTATTTTCTACCTGTCATTCCTCCCCCATTACATTTTTATTACCTTCTTATAAGATAACTACACCACACATGCATGCATGTATGCATGCATGAGCACACACATCCAATGTTATGCTTTTAAATGTTCTGCTAAAGCAGCGGCAACTCAACAGGTGATCTTACTTCCTTTGTGTATGATATTCCATACACACATACATAGAGGCCAATCTTAGGAGACTTAGAGTCCAAAAAATGTTTAGTTTCAATGCCCTCAAAATGCCTTTCAAAAGAGAGAATCCTATTTCAGTGCACATGATTCAATGTGGCTGCCATCCTTTCCCTGGATCTGGTCCTCAGGTGCTCCTCAGCTTAGATGTGGTTGGGCTGGATCCCAAGCTTTTCTTCCAATTCCTCCTCCCAGCTCTAAGTCACCTACTATTGATGCAAGCATCTCTAAGACAGGCAAGTGGCGAGGGTGTTACAGACACACGTCCACTTCAGCCTACCTTTGAGAATCTGAAGCAAGAAGAAGAAATACAGTGTATAATTCAGAGTAGAAGCTTTGGGAGGATTCACACATCATCTATGCAACTAAACATAGTGGGTGTTAGTTAGAGAATCAGAAACCAGTCCTTTTTAAGAGGCTGCAAAAGTATTCCAACATAAAGAATTCCATCCCAACCACTTTCAGCAATCTATTCATCCATGTCCTTTTCAAACCTTCCTTTTCAGGATTGTTCTCCTGCTGAGGTCTAGTGTCTAAAGAGAGTCAGCACTACCTTGAAGTTTCTCACTGTAACCCTGGGGGCTTTGTCACATTCAAAAGAAGAAAGTGCTTCACATCTCATTGTACAAATTCAGGCAAATGTTAATATGATATTATGTGCACATGTTTATTTTTATGGAACTAATATATTATCTGTTTCAATTTAAATCAACCATGTATGATTAGCTTGCAGACTGCACATATTTTAAAGCCGATGGCAGAGTCCCTGTTGTGGCGCAGCGGTTAATGTATCCGACTAGGAACCATGAGGTTTCGGGTTCCATCCCTGGCCTTGCTCAGTGGGTTAACGATCCGGCGTTGCCATGAGCTGTGGTTTAGGTCACAGACGCAGCTCAGATCTTGCGCTGCTGAAGCTGTGGTGTAGGCCGGCGGCTACAGCTCAGATTCAACCCCTAGCCTGGGAGCCTCCATATGCCGCAAGTGCGGCTCAAAAATAAATAAATAGATAAAAAAATAAAGTAAAAAAAAATAAAACTGATGGCCATTATATGGAAAAAAAGTTGAAAACACATGGATTTTGTCCTGCATCAAGTGTAATGTAAACTGAGGATGGTCTCTGCTGGAAAGCTGCAAACACTTCTGCTGTGGATAAAGTGGCTAACGTCAATGTTAGAGCAAAGAATAGGACACGGAGCAGAGATATATGTTTCTTTGGCTTATGTTTATTCCTGCTAAGGGAGCTTTAAGTCATCGTGCCTCCAGAAACTGATGCAGATTCCAAGTTTCCATATAATGTAAGGCCTTCCCACAAAATGGTCCTTTTCCCTGAATATATGTGGACCGTTTCAGTTGAAGAATGTTATTTTGCTGCCTTTGTTCCAAGCACTTGATTGAGTTAGTGCTTCTCTGTCTAAAACTGCTTGGGACTTGCTTACTGTGGTGACATGCAAGGCTGGAAAACTTCATACACCTCTGTGAAAACGTTAGCTATATTTTCATTTACTCTTAAGCAGTGAGCAGGGCTAAGGCCTTTCAAAGGGCAAATGTGTCTACATTTTATTATTTTCCCCTGATTTTCTCGCTATACATTAAGATAATAAGTCCTAAGTCAACTGAACTGTTAGAGTTGAGGAAGTAGCCTAGGGTTCCTATTTTTAGCCTCCCTGGATGATTCTGAATAATAATCATCTTATTTGGGAAACCTTTGTTTCACTGCAAGGATACTCCATGAAGAGCAAACCTCTGATTTATGACTATGTACTCCAACACAAAGGAAGAGCCTATCAGACGTGGGTTTACATCTTTATATTCATCCCCAAAAGCACTACACATCCTTTTAAACTTCATTTTGGTTTCTCTGAAACCCAGCCAGTGTTCTTACCCAATTATAACACTAAGTACAAGCTATAGAGAAGAGTCTGCATCATCCTTCTCTCATAGCCCTTTATTTTTCCAGGAGCTCTTTCCCTGTTTTGCTTTTTCCTTGCTATAAATACGTATATATATATTTTTAAACTTCCTTATCTTAGTTTATCTCTCCACTACAGCTGTCTCCTCATATACGAACGATTTCTATTTTAACTCCTGTAGTGGGTTGGACAGTGGCTCTTCTAAAAGACATGTCTATATCCCAACCCCTAGAATCTGTGAATGCCACCTCAGTTGGAAATAGGGTCTTTGCAAATGCAAAGTTGAAGAAATTGAGATGAGGCCCTCCTGAATTATATGAACTGAACCTAAATCCAAAGAAAAGTGATTTTTTTTGAGAAATAGAAGAGAAGACACTGAAACAGAGGGATGGGAAAATGCATATTGGAGCGGGTGTTGTGGGGGTCACAAGCCGAGGAACACTTGGAGACCAGAAGCTGGAAAAGGCAATGAAGGAATCTTCCGTAGATCTTTGGGAGGAAGGGTGGCCCAAACTTGCCAAGACTGTGAGAGAAAACACCTCCGTTATTGCAATCTCTCACCAAGTCTGTGGTAATTTGTTATGGAGGACCTGGGAAATTGATACAATCTCTTCCTTTTCCTGCCTAGCCAAACTCAAGAATTACTTTTTTTAATGCAAAAACAAACCAAAAAATATCCCACATATTTTCTGCCAGCCTGTCTCCTTTGTCCTCCCTTCAGACAGTTACATGCCATGGAAAAACTTGAGCTACAATTCAAGGTGTAGAATTTGTTTGACTGAGCAGGGCCCTGTGGGGCTCCTGAGTACAAGAGGTTTTTGTGTCCCCCATTTCTTGTTTTTTGGAAATGGGCCTCATTTAGACTCCCTAATCTCCCCTGAGTTCCAAGGAGCAGGTTCAGACAGTTGCTCATCAGGGAAGGAAGGGGATGAAGAGACAAGGGAGGAGCAGTCAAGAAACAATAGCACAGCTTTGGGCAGGATCCTGGGTCCCTCTCAAGGGATACACATAATGACACAGGCATCTTATACACCTAAGAGAAAAGCTGTATTCCTTATGTTTCTTTTAGAAATGAATACTTTAAAACTGAACAGCTTCAAGTCCTTCCTTGTCCTTCTCCCTGGCTTAATTGTACTATACCCTAAACACATTCACCCATAAGCTAAAGGCACCCTGAGCACAATTGCTTGTGGGTTAAAGATTATTAGCACATGATTTTTTTCAGGAATTTTCCTACTTTGTTCTAATCTCTGATCAATATGCCCTTTTCACAAGTACTGTTATTCTAGGCAATATTACACAGAAGACCACCGTCATGATCATGCTGAGATCTCCTGAAGTCAGCTTTTATGTCTAAGATTTCCCCAAAGAAAGAAGAATGTATGTTGGCCTCAATCCTGATTCCTATCTGTTTTTCTCCTTTTTACTGTAAAACCCACCACAATTCTTCCCAATGGAGGGCACCATCTTTAAGGCATTAACCAGCTGTGGCCTCCTTTGCCTGGTAAACAATAAACACTATCTTTTTCTCATTCACCCAAAACTCTGTCTCCACATTTCTATTCAGCACCCATAGACAGAAGCCTAATTTCAGCAAACTTATAACACATTTGTAGGGAGAAAAAAGAGTTATAAGAGATTTGGTTTCCTAAAGGCAAGGGTTCAGTGTTCTCATCTTGGGATTGTTCATATCTAGCATAAATGCAGTCACATTAGTTCTTGTTTAATAATTTTTTATTAATAACTTCTAAAGTTAGGTAAAAAATTAAACTTTAATGCTTCTCAATTCTAAAGTCTCTAAAAATTATTCAAACTCAGTTTCTACTTAGATTTGCCAAAATAGCTTCATCTCCTTCCTCATTCTCTTCAAATTCAATATTGTGTCCTCAAACACCACTGATAAAGATAAATTAAGAATAATAAAATGATGATAACTCAGAGTTCAATGGTATAATAACAAAAGTAATACTTTACTTGAATTTTAGGACTGCTACAGGTTGAAGAGTTCATTTGGGAATTTAACTACCATTTAGTATAGTGTTTTCATTGAAAAATATACTCTTCAGGGAGTTCACATCGTGGCTCAGTGGTAACAAACCTCTCTAGTATCCATGAGGATGCAGGTTCGATCTCTGGCCTCACTTAATGAATTAAGGATTCAGCTTTGCCATGATCTGTGGTGTAGGCTGGAAGATAGCTCTGATTTGACCCCTAATCTGGAAACTTCCATATGCTGCAGCTGCAGCCCTAAAAAGAAAAAAAAAAGAAAAAGAAAAAGAAAAAGTATATTCTCCATTCTATCATTTATATTTGGAACCTAAAATGTGGCAAAAATGAAACTATTTACAAAACAGAAAGAAACTCACAGACACAGAGAGCAGACATGTGCTTGCCAAGGGGGAGGGGGAGAGGGATGGATGGGTAGTTTGTAATTAGTAGTTGCAAACTATTACATTTAGAATGGATAAGCAATGAGGTCGTTCTGTGTAGAACAGGGAGCTGTATCAAATCTCTTGGGATAGAACATGATGGAAGATAATATTAAAAAAGAATATATATATATATATATATATATATATATATTTATGTTGCTGGGTCATTTTGCTGTACAGCAGAAAATGGCACAACATTGTGAACCAACTATATTCTTCATTCCAGGAAATGCTTTACAAAGTAATCCCTGGAACACAGCAGAATTATGAATTTGAGGCTGATCTTATCTATTCTTGATAATCCCAGCCCTGTGTTTGGATGCTGGATATACTTATCTCTTCCTACTCTAAGAAATAATGTGGTAGGTAAGACAGATCTTATTCGAAAATACTATTGCAGTAGATATACAGAGGTACTACTACAGTGGGAGGTGTTTATAGTAGGGAAGAAAGATCAGGCTCAACACTGCATACAGCAAGGAAAATGGGACTTTATAACCCAGGAGAACAGTGGAGACAACAGAGTGGAAAATTACTAACAGGGACATCAGTATCAAGGGGGTATTTTAGCTAAACTGGCTTAGCAAGATTCTTGCTAAAATTGGACAATGTAGAGGTGACCATGGAAGTCTGAAACTCAAGGCCTAGTTGAGAAGAGAGTTCAAAAGAGCCTGAGTGGAGTTTAGTCAAGGAGACAATCTTTACCAGAACTTATAACGTTAAAGGAGGATCTTCTAATAAAATATCATTATCAACAGCTTCTTGCTTCCCACATTTCTTCTCTTCTTATTTGTGATTTTATACTGAGAAAGCCTACCCCCCTATCTTTCTTCTAATCTAAGATAGGGATGTGGCTTTCTTTAGGAAGACATCAATACTTATTCCTTAATTTCCTTTCTTTAGCCTTTGCTTTGTGATTGCTTCATTCTCATGGCTCCTTGTGTTTTCTGTTGAAAGACAACAAGTAATTACCTTCCCCTTGTTATTCTCCTTTATATTCTTTGCTTTTTGTTATCTTTGCCATTTAGATTGCCCTTCTCTTCTCTGTTTTCTGTTTGTTTGTTTCCTTGCCTTATTTTGGTCTGTAGACCACAGTGTTTCTGTTTTCTCTTGAAAGCCTTCTGCTTTTTAACTTCCTCTTCATGTTCTCTCTTTAGCTTACATTTTCCTTTACTAGCATTCAGTGCTAAAGCTTCCTGCTGCTCAGATTCCTTTAGTCTTAACATCTACAGATTTTCCTTTCTTGCATTTACTAGGAAAGTTTCTTACTAGAGTCCTCCAGCCTGTGGTTTTGTGTATTCTCTGAACACTCAGTAAACTGCAAGCATTAAAACCCCACTTGTGGGTAATCTGTAGAAAAAAAGGGGGAGCTGAGATGTTGGAAAAATCTGGATGACTGTAATTCCCCAGGTTTGAATATTGATTGGCTCCTGTTCGATGTCCTGGTCTGAAAAATATTGAGGGAAGAGAACTATGCTATTCAATATCTTTAGGGCTAATACAAAAAATAATTAGCAAAGGATTTAGGTGGTGGATAGAATGTAGCTTAGTGTTATTAAGGTTATTCTTTAATTTGTATGTACTTTTCACGGTGTGTGTTCACCTACCTTGTGGCTGTCACATTGAAGTCCACCATACAAATGTACTTCGGTATGTAACCATTCTTCTGGCTCTCAGCCATTTGTTCAACAATATTTATTACTTTCCATGTGCTCTGAAATCAAAACACTGTGATGAGAAAAACACAAATATAAACTAAAATAGATATTTATTCTGTTCTCTAATGCTCAGAATATGATGTCAGATCACTACTGATATAATATAAATGTTCAAGTGTGGTCAGCATTGTGAATGAAATGTACACAGTGCTCTAAAGACACATACTAGGGAGATTTGACATATCCAGGAAGATCGATAAGATTCAATTGAGATGACATGAAAGGCAAAGGAATGCCATGAGATGTGGCTGGGACGTAAGAAGCTACTAGAACATTAGGATCCTGGTTAAAGAAAGGGATGACATGACTGGATCTGTGATACAAAAACAAAAATCTTGCCACTGTATTATGATGATTAATTTTGTGCGTCAACTGGGCCACAGTGCCTAGATATTTAGTCAAATGCTATTCTGGATATTTCTGGTGGTGGGGGGGATATTTTTGGATGATATTAACATTTAAATTATTGGACTCTGAGTAATACAGATTGTCTTCCATAGGTGAGAGGGCCTCATCCAATCAGCTGAAGGTCTGATTTGAGGAAAAAGACGGGCCTCCCCCAAACAGGAAGAAATTCTGCCAACTGATGAACTTTCTGACTCAAACTGCAGCATCAGCTCCTGTCTGGGGATCCAGCCCACAAGGTAGGTGTTGGACTTGAGAGCCTCTGTAACCCCATGAACCAATTCCCTAAAATAAAGATCTTTCTGTCTCTGCCCCTCTCTCCCTTTCTCACCTCTTTCTCTCTCTAAAAGGGATGTTGGCAATTCTAGTATTCCAGGTGTGAATTCAGAGGAGCTTGTTTTAGTGGTACTGGAAATTGAGAGAAGTAGATTGAAAATCCAATTAAGAAGAAAAGTTGGCAGAGCATGGTGATATATTGGATATTGGAGGAATGAAAAGGGACAGAGAATAGACTCAGATTTCTGATTTACACATCTAATTGCATAGTGGTGCTGTTCAGTGAGTGGCAGCACCTGGAAGATGACCAGTTTGGAAAGAAAGATTATTATTGTAGATTTGGAAATTTTAAGTTTGAGATGCTTTATAAATCCAAAAAGGCTGAATTAGTGGTTGAAAATAAAGCACTGGTTACACACCAGAGAGCTACACATTACCCAAAAATTTGAGAATATTCTTTTTATATGTGGTAATGAAAGAAGTAGACAAAGATGAAAACATATGATAACAGAAAGAAGAAGAAAGCTAAGCCTGAAAAACTGAAATATTTAATGATAGGCTATGAGACTAGAAAGATATCAAAAGGTTAAATAAATCATAAAGTTTTAATTTTAGTGCAATATATGGGTCCAGTTGTGTGGATGTCTTTGTGAAGTGCCATTTCTACAAGAGAGAACTAAAATATCTTCTGTTTTGGATCTTCTTACTTCATTCTTCAAGGGACAAAGTTGGTTATTTACATTATTTTCTAACTTCATTAATCAGAAACCAGGACAGAATGTTGTGTAATTACTGTAATAGTACCTCCATTCAGGTCCTTATTTCTCATGGAAAACTTGTCTTTGAATAGCACTTCCTAGGCATAATGTATGAGCAAGTTAAAGACTTCTTCAAGCTTATCAAGAAGCCAGCTCTATGATAATTTTAGAGAATGTTTTGGAAGTGATTTCTGTCATTTCTTTTATAAGATCTATAGGAACAAAATCATAAGCATTCACCATACAGTTGAGAACTTATTATATTGCTCATCAAATATCCTGTTCTCTTGTCCACATGTGACTTTGGAAAAAAAAATATGAGAGGAAATAACATGTTCTTCTAGACATGTGACAAAGTTTTAAGAATTGGTATGTGACATACTGTATTTCATTCTCTTTTACCAAGGTGGCAATATTACAGTCAGTCATTTAGATATATGGATTGTTTGTTATTGCAGATAATCTAGGAGAACCTGACTGATAAGTAGATATCATGATGATGCTTCTCAGATTGGAAAAATTTTTGTAGCCTTCTTGATCTTGCTACTCAGATACCAGTCGAGTCTACATAATTTGGCTTTTCCCAAATAAACTGAAGGATACAGAGTAGTGATTAAAGACAGAAGAGATTTTAACTTTATTTATTACATGATCACTTATGATAATGAGAAATAGTAGTTTTGTGTTCTAAATTTCTATAGAACTTTAGAACACAGTGGAAAATATTTACTCATTTATAATAGATTCTCATTATTTGTGGTAGCTATGGTCTCTAAAGTACCACAAACATTAGAGTAGTAAATACTGAAGTACAGCTCTAAGGAGAAATACTGCGTTAGGTGCAAGCCCTCGGTCACATTTCATCAACAGAAACACTGTTTGTGTTTTATGGATCACTTGCTAACATCTTTGTAAAACAAGCCAGTCTCATCAGCATTGAAAGCCAGGTCTTTCAAATAACTCTTTCCAGTATTACACTTAACAGGTATATTCTAAATTCTTCCACAGCTTTCTGATTTTCAGAACCTGCCCCACCTACAAGCTTCACATTTTCACATAACATCATCTTTGAAACATGGGAGCCAGCCATCACAATCAGAGGATGGCTTACCATTCTCCTGACCCTGACTAATATTACCATAAATTTCTTTGACTTTCAGACTCAGGACAATGCTCTCTACCATGTTCATTGATGTTGTTGTTGTGGATTGTTTTTATTTTGCTTTTAAACAGTCAAAACCATAAACATAGCCTTTTCCCCATTTTTCCAAAGCAGCATCACACACAAGAGATATTACTTTAGCACTTTCTGGAGCAGTCTGACGTACAGACTAGTGAATTTTCTCTTCCCTTTTCTTGGATATACCATATTGTTGATTCATTTACATTGAATTCACAGCCAACAGCACTAAGTCATATTTGAACGATGCTTATCCTAACACACATGTTTTCCCCCATAAGGCACATTACGGCTTCTTGTATTTGGGAATTCTAGATAACACTTCAGTACTATGCTTAGAGGCCACTTTAAACAATGAAATCCCCCCATCACAAAAATGCAAAAAAAAAAAAAAAAAGGTGGCACTAAATAAACTGCAAAATGAAAACCCACTTTCAGTGTAAGATCTGAAACAAGGAGGCAGATCCTTGCCTTGTTCAGTCTCAGTGGGGAACACATACAGTCAAATGACTCAAAAGTCTGACTACTCAGCACATGTTTGCAAATGACCTGAAAAAGGCTTCAAGGAGTGATATTGGGGTTGTGAATAAAACTGAGTGAGAAGGCAAATTCACAAATAGGGGATCTGTGAATAATGGGGATTAACTCTGTTTATTTATTAAATAAAATTGCATGTATTTTTGAACAAGGCTAACCTGATACTATTAGAATGGCTGTGGAAAACGGGCACACAACCTAATTAAAGTCTGGTCACAAAATTCTAGAGCTCTCACATTTACTACAGATGAAAAAAGTCACAATGACAAATTAGGCTTATTTAATTAGGTTACTGTTTATTAGCTACCAAGGGATTTAAAATAACTAGATGATAATTTTGTTATTGCTAATCAAGTGAATGCATTGACCATGATATATTTTCCTAGCAGAAGCATTGTGGTAAATTCATTAAATATAGAAAAAGCATTCAATCTGCTAACAAGGATCTGCTGACATTTGGCAACAACCAAATATATATAGGGTAAATTGCTATAATAAACACATTACATGTGTAGTGTGAGAAGCTGAATTTATGGCTATGCATCTGATCCCAGCATCTGACTAAGAAATGCAGAAGGTTAACCAAAGAAGTTTGTTTTTAAATGTTGCTTTCAAAATGTTGAGAAAAATACTTCTGATCCAAAAGACAGTATAAAAGTAAAACAAATGTATGGAGCCACAATGGAATTAAGCTGAGTAGCTCAGACCAAACAGGTGTTTATTTTCTTACTTGTCAATTACAGACATATAATAATGGACAATAAAATTGTGACTCCGAGTTGTGTAAGTTTTCATTCAAAAATGTCAAATTTCTGGAGAAACTGGGAAGAATTTATTTCCACTCAATCTGAAACAAAAGAGCACCACCGATTGCTGAAGATTTGATACACAATATAACTTATTTTAACAGAATGTGATATCCAACCCGTCATATCACATATCAGATGGGTGATTAGTCTTACCTTCCAAAATACACAAAAAGTCAATTAAATTTGTTTTCTGCACAATTATTAAAAAAAAAACTGGCATCTTTAAGATGACATTGATTGTGAAATAAAGATCTTTCTACTTGTAGCAGGACTGAACCTACATTTTCCAAGATAAACTCTCCAGCATCAGGAGTTTGACAGCTCTGGAGGGAAAGAAAACAGCATTTTTATTCTCAGTAGAATGTACAACCACAGGTATTGATGCAGTTACAGCTTGAAAGCATATTTTTAAGCACTGAAAATGACTCAGTAGGGAAATAGTGTGGGTTTAAGTTTTGATAATGCCACAGGAAAGAACAGAACAAGAAACTTAAATTATATGCACTTCAGTAAAGTAACAATGTACATTTACTTTGCAGCTCTTGACAGGTAAAGCCATATATGACCCTCAGTTGACATGTACAACTCATACAACATTGGCTAGATTATAGTTTACCTGCTGGAAATTGTGCTTCTAGCTGTGGTTAGCAACATTCAAGAGCCATGCAAGAGGTTATGAGGCATAGAGATAAGACATCCTCCTCTCTTTACGTTCTTTCACAAGAAATTATCACATTTTTATTCCCCTTGCCTCTACACCCTCCTTGCTGTACTCTCTATATTCAGCTCTGTGCCCTGTGTGATTTTCTTTCCATACTTGTTGAAGCCAGCGGTTCAAAGAAACAAGAAAAGAACAAAAAGAAGTAGCGTCTTGCCACAGTTTTTTACAGCTGGCAGAAATAACAGTATGAAGCTGCCTTTTTTTCCAAGAGGCTTTGGAAAGGATTCTTGTCCTCTCACATTAAATGCGGTAAATGTGAACAAATGTATAGTAGTTACTTTTAGTGGTTTATATGGAAATGTCTGTGAATTGTTATCGTTTGATTCTTATCTGCTGGTCTCAGAGAGCTGGAGCATCTGAGAATATAACTAGTTTGAGAGGACAGTCTCCAGAGTCTTTCCATCTCCCCTCTCTAGAGGCACATAATCATCAGGGGAAGTGAGTTGACGAGCTTTGAGAACACACCAGCAGCCACAGCTTCTCTTAGGATCTCGAAGAAGGCAGATAAGTACCTTGTTCTTCTTATGTCAGTGAGAGTCAGCAAGGCAGAGCTGAGAAGAGAACTTGCCCTTCTCTAGGCCAAGGTCTAACATGGGATTAGCAGACTTTTGGGCAAATCCAAAGGGCAAAACCCAATAAAATTCCTGGAGAGAGGGCTATTTGTGATTTTGGGAGGACCAACCTTGACTGTCAGAATAATTTCTGAGTTAGATACATTAATATTAATCTCGGTCCCACTGGCTGGGAAAGTGAAGTGATTTATACACAGGGAATAAGGCAATACCAGACGTCCACCCCATTCCTCAGCAGAAGGGTATTACTCACCAGTTTGTTCTAAACTGAGCCACAAGGACAGATATATCCGAGTCTTTCTTCCAAAACTCAGTTGCTACTTTGTAGATCCATATGAATGCTGATGGAACATACAGAGAAAAAAAAAAAAAAAGGCAGCAAAGTAATGTATCACTTTAAATGACTGAGGGAAAATCAAGGGTTGATAGTTGGTTGTAAATGAAATGAAATTATTGGAAAGTCAGAAAAAGATACTTTAAAAATCACTAATACATAAAGATAAGCACAAAGCCTAAAATGTATGCTAGGACAAATATTATACAATTTTTTAATGTAAAAAGTCAATAGAGGAACTGGAAATTAGAAGTATCACTGCCAAGAAGAGAACTATTGATCATGAAGATCAAATAGAAAATGAAATTTCATTAACACGGATCAAGAACAAAAAGAAATGGGAATCTTGGGGGAAAAGCTAAAATGTAAGAGACAGATACCTGGAACTCTAAAATGTAGAACATAGGAGTGCCAGAAGGAGAAAAAAGAACAAGTGTAAAACTCATAATTAGACAACAATAAAATAAAAACTTCCGGAGCTGAATGGTTTGATTGTATATTTGGAAAAGATTCACAGACTTCCAGGCTTAATAAAAATTTTAAATTCCACATTAAAAAGAGAAAATCTAACCACATTGAAACCAGGAGTAGGTGTGGGAAGGGGGATGATATGCAATATGGGAATCAGATTTGCACTAGACTCTTCATTTGAAACATTGGGAGGCCATGAATTAATAGCTAAAGGCTATTTAACAAAATGCTATAATTCCGTAATCTTGTATATGGTCCAGTCACAAACTGGTAGAATTAATAAAACATTTTGGTATAATGGCTATATACTAGATCAATATCAAATATTAATTTTTAAGAATAGTTCTAAATAGTTAAAATGGAAAAAAACATTTACGATCAGGATGAAACTATACAATAACACTGGAGAAAACTATTCAAGAAAAAGGGAGGGCTCATGTAAAAAGAACTGTAAAATGTACCAAAGGGCATAAAACAGACCCGTTATGGAGAAAAATAAACCAGGAAAATCAAATAAATAGAAACTGTTGTAGAGATAGCACTTTCTCATTGGATGGGCAAGGAAGGCTTCAGTGAGAGGTGACATTTGAATGCAGCCCTGAGGAAAACATGAGAGCAAGCCAGGAGGCTTCTAGGTAAAGACCCTTCCAGTCAGAGGGGGAAAAGCAAAGTGTCTCTGGGTGGAGAGTGTGTAAGAAGGCTATTATAGCTCAAGAGGAGTGAGAAAAGAGTAGAGGTAGATGAGCCCAGTGAGGGAGGACCTAGCATATCATTGGAAGTATTTGGATTTTTACTCCTGTTAGGATGGGATGTCCCAGAAGTGCTTAAGCGAGGAGTGACAGGATCTCACTCTTTAACAGGTGTTAAAAGATAAACCGAGGCATATTAAACACTTTAAGAGTTGAAGCAAAATTCAGTTTGAATTGGAAAACATCCAGTCTAGCAGGTTGAAGCTCCAAGGATCTAGACAAAATGAACAATTTTTAAAGGTAGAAGAGAGTGGGAAGAAGGAAGGAAAAAGGCAGGTTGGTCATTTCAAGAGATGGCAGAGTCTGTCAGGCAGATAACCTAATTAGTACTGACCCAGTGATTCCTGTTGGACTGGTTTAAGATTCCATTTCTGGTATAGACTAAGTTGTAATTAAGTCTGGGTTGGGTGAGCTAGGGCTTGGCATAAGTGACTCCATGTTGCACCTGCTGTCTTTTATTTTTGTTTGTTTTGTTTCTTTCTTTTTAGGGCCACATCCATGGCATATGGAAATTCCCAGGCTAGTGGTCAAATCAGAGCTGCAGCTGCTGGCCTAGGCCTCAGCCACAAGAACTCAGGATCCAGACCACATCTGCAACTTATGCAGCAGCTTGCAGCAACACTGGATCCTTAACCCTCTGAGTGTGGCAGGAGTTGAACCCACATCCTCACAGACACTAAATCCAGTTCTTAACCCACTGAGCCACAACCAGAACTCCTTCTTATCTTTTTTAAAACACAAGATAGCTCTCATTGTTCTATGGACCTTATGTAAGGATGAAAGGGCAGGAGCAGGAAGAATGGTTGTGAGGCTATCCTAGCTCTCCAGGTGAGAAATAAAGGTGGCACAGGCCAAGCTGTATCCACAGGACATGTGAGAAATGATTCTATCCTGGGCATCGTATTTAAAAACTCAAGCCCTGATACTGCATCTTCAGTGTGAGAAAAAAAGAGTGAAGTTAAGGTTGAATTGAGGTTTGTGACTTGAGTTCATGTAAGACGTTACATCAACTGAAAAGGAAAAACCTGCAACAGAAGCTTGGTATTAGAGGTTAAGTGTGAGACGCCTATTTTAAATTTCCAAATGGAAGTATAGGCAGTTATACATGACTCCGGTGTTTAGGGGAAAAGGTCTAATCATATTAACGTATTTTCCATTATTACCCAAATGGTGGCTATATTGGAACTTTAATACACTGATTTGAATTAAATTTAATGAAAGAAAAAGTCTAGGGAAAATATAAGGACACTATAAGAAAGAAACAGCTATATTTGCCTTAACAAATAGTAAAATTTGTTATAAACTCACTATAAGAGGAGCATCGTTTTGTCAAAGGAATAAAATATGTCTGTATAGGAGTTCCTGCCATGGTGCAGTGGGTTAAGTATCTGACTGCAGTGGCTTGGGTTGCTGCAGAGTTATGGGTTCGATCCCCAGCCTAGCACAGTGGGTTATAAAGATCCAGTGTTGCCATAGCTATGGCATAGGTCACAGCTGTGGTTTGGATTCAATCCCTTGCCTATGAATTTCCATATACCATGGGTGCAGCCATTAAAAAAAAATTAAGAAAAAAGAAGTCTGTATAAAAGAACTTCCAGAAATAAAAGTTGTGTTAATAAAAATAATATATTACAGATAACATTGTCTCAGTAAAAAATGGGTTATTTAGTAAATATTACTGACATATCAGATTTCATTCTTCATATTATATACAAAGTATCATTATAATTACATTTAATATATAAATGTAAACATTACAACAATTAACACACAAACATCAAGCTTAATGATGTTTCCCATCCCAGCTTTAAAGCAAATTGATTTCCTAACTAGAAATTAAAGTATTAAAAAATTAATCAACTTGCCCAAGTTAACACAGCTATAAAATGGTAAACTAGGATTTGAAATCTGACATGTTTCAAATCAAATCCTTTGCCCACCATGCTAATGTTGCATCTAGTCTTGAAACACTGTAATTTATAAGGCACTTTGATAAATTTATAGAAGAAGGTAATGATTCAAAGCAGATAAATAAGCTGCTGCAACTGGGAAGACAAAATATGAAACTCTACTGAAATTTTGGGCTCCCAGTCTTTGTATTAAATCCATGCTGCCTTTCCAGCCAGATGTGGTGATATTCTATAAGCTTATTAGACCTTTCCAGAAGCTTCTGTGGAGCACAAAGGAGGCAAGGTAAAATCTACTGGAGGGAGTGTGGAAGTTCTCAGCAAAGACTTCTTCAAGGATGTGCTACTTCTGGGCTTGAATTTGAGATTCTGAGTGGGCAAGGTAGGGTATGTCAGTCCCTGAACCCAAACCCTTTTTCGATGATTTTCACACCTGGCCTCTTTTAAGTCCTGAGATTTCATGAAATGTTTGGCTTACTCCTAGTCCACTTGTTCTCAAATAACCCTCCTGCTGCCTACTCAATGGCACTGTTTTCCTCCATTAAGGAGGTCAGATTGATTTGCAAAAGGAATTATGTCTCTGCTATAATGTGACCGTTTTTCTCTCACTATACCCAGTGGAAGAGCACTGGGAAAGCTGTAAAACTGTGAGAAGAATCGGAAAACAGTTTGATGATGGAAGATCACTACCCCCAAGAATCTCATTTATGACCATAATAGCAAAGGTCCCTGTATGTAAAAACCTAATTTCTGTCTCTAAGAATTGATTTCCTTCCTTCAGGCAAAAATATCTTAGGCAATTTCCCAAAGAACATTCCAAACATTTCATTGTTTCTGTTGGAAAAAGAAATGAAATCTTTCTTAATACAGATAGTATAGTTAAGAGTAAACTCTTCTCAGAACAGTCCATTTTTAGGTAATGTTTAATAAATTCCCAAATGGGTGGGTGGCTTCCTTTTCTCTCAGTATACTGGAAGTATAGATTTTTGTCAATGATAATTTTGTACTTTTTTTTCTTTTTGAAAGGATTTCCCTCATTGTGTTAATTAATTAGCACATCCATCATCTCACATATTTACCTTATTTTGGTTAGAAAATTTAAATTCTACACTTAGCAAATTTCAATTATAGAGTACAGTGTTATCAGCTTTAGTTTATAGTCAGCATATTATACGTTAGATCTTCATTTTGTACTTTTTAATGCACACTATGAGAATGGATACGGACAGTCAAAAAGCTAAATTTAATGCAAGCAGAGGAATACAATATATGATTGAAAGTAAAATTGTGTTATGATCAGAAGAGTCATCCTCTGCAGTCAGACTATGAACACATTGCAAACTAAGGTTGATTCCACTTCCACATTTACTTTAGTCTCTGGGTCTAATTGTTAGAATGTGACTCCCCCAGTGCCCACATACTTAATTCTGTTAACCAGAGAGATTTCACAGACTCCCAACACAATATAGCTCCCTCTACTGTCATTAAATCACAAGACCACAATGTAAATAGAAAAAAAAAAAAAAGACTTTCCTAAATAAGATCTTTAGAACACTAGTTCGAAAAATACAAAATAGAAAAATACCCGCAACAACAAACCACATGTAAACTCAATGCTGCGTAAGAGTGCAGTAGTAAAAAAAAAAATGACAGAAACTACAAAGGTTTAGACCATAAAATATCCTTGTTTTGTGTTTCATATTTCTTTGAGATAACCTGAAACCTTCACTGGTAATATGCCTATAAAAACCGGAAGTGGTTATTTGAATTTATTTTACTGGCTACAGCTTTAAAACCCCTGCCACTGCCAAAGGAATTCTGGTATTTCCCAAGAGTAATTCTGCAGAGTAACAGACATGGGTGAACACCACGTAAGTTCTAGTTACATAGGGAAACCAAGTCTACAGCTCATAAAGTCTTTGACAAGTCTCCCAGCAGAAATTCACTCCTCAGCCCATGTTATTTTGTATTTTTACTTAGCATCCTTGAGCAGAAGGTGTGTGCCCCACCCAGTTTCCCTTTAGTGATTGGTGTTTTCAACCCCCAGAAGGTGCTGGAAAGGAGAGTTTATACAAACAGCCTTCTCTGACACCTTGCCCTTGACTAACAGAGCCAACTCCGGTCCAGCATCTCCTCCCTGGAGGCTATTTCCTGACCCCCAGGGAGGCTATGTCACCTGATAACATGAGGGTACAAAGCAACTTCCCTTAGTCACAAGGTAGGTTACCTCTACAATGTAACTTACAATCCAGAATACTTGAATCAGGTCAAAAACAAAATTTACCTGAGGCCACATTCTTGTCAGCTCTTTGCGCTTTCTCGTTTTTCTTTCCTCAGCCCACTGCAGGTTTTTCTTAAAGAATACTAATTCCATAAATCCAGAACCCAAATTTTTCTTTCAGATAAGCTCAACTTCTAGGAAATCTAATCCAAGATGACAAAATATATTTCTTACTAAACTATTGGTATACATGTTGATCTTAGCTCAGACTCCTGAAGAAAGGGATAATCTCTGATTCATTTATGAAAATATTTCTTTCACTTATTCTTCTAATACTCACTTCTCAATCACTGTAACATCCTGCTCTTTCCTTTGCTAGTTAGTTTTACACCCAGGTGTGGCCCTGGATTGATAGGAGCTTTCGTTTGTGTCATAGCTAAACTAACACTGGGTATGCTTATTTTTCACTTCTTATATCAGTTCTTTATTTATCTTTGTTTCCTTCCTTAACCATTTCCATGTCCCCTATCAGCCCCATGTTTTAAAATTAATAAAATAATCTATAATTGATCAAACCATATTGTTAGTATGAACATGTACATGCATGTACAAACACAAATCTGTTTTAACCACTTAGAAAATAAGTGTATATCCATCTCAACCTTGATAATTTTATATTGAAAAAGAAAAAGGAGGTTTGTTTATCTTTTGTTTCATGAATCGTATATTGTACCTCTTGAGACTTTGCATAATAGAATAACTTTAAACAGGCACATAAGAACAGAAAGGCTATGGTAACAATTTTTATTGTATTGCTTCGATAATATTACTTTACTAAACTCACTTCTTTCACTGGCTGTTTTAGTAATGTGAATTAGTCATTAGATGCTGTTTCAACCTGCATTATGATTAACATGAAAGGAGTGACTGCCTCTTGTGTTGATCACACCTCTTAGTGTATTACTTTTACTTCTGGCACTTAGGCAAATTATTTATATTCAGCAAATATGTATTTAATGCAGATTTGTTGTATGTTGTTAAGGCTAATTCTAAACAGTAGCAGTGATTATATAGACAAAGAAAAGTTTTTTTTTCTGCCTCATATTGCATACACCAAAGTAAAAAAAAACAAGTACATATAAGCAAAAATTTTTGTTTCTGACACCTCTGTGATGAAGGTCTTTACCCGCTCAGGAATAAGAAAGGAGTAAAAAAGGATTGAAAGAAAACAGTAAAATATTTTAACAGCAATGACATATTAATTGTTCTCAAAAATTTTAAAGTAGACTTTTTGATTGAAGCTTGATATTTTGAAATATGATTGAAAATACATGATCACCATCCAGTTAAAAATGACAGAAAAATATACCAGTTGATAATTGTAATTGTATGATTGCATTTTTTCCATATCAAAATATTTACTTTAATATTTTTCATTCATCCTAACTTTTCACAAGTTTACTAAACTTTATGTTGAACAAAGACTATGCACTTTTTTGGCTTTCATTTCTTTTTTTCCGTCTTCATCTATAGCCACGTTACCAAACAAGTGAAACACACATACCCCAACATCACCCTCAGAGTCCTCTGCCTCTACTGAACAACAGCATTAAAAAAAAAAAAGATATCAGTATAAATTCAAACAAAAAACGATTTCTCACAAAACAGTGGATAAAGCTTCCTCAGAAACCCATATCTTGTGGAATAGAAAAATACCTATGTGTTTCATTCCATTTTCTCCACTAATTAAATTTTTTAAATTTAATTTGTTAATATTCTGAACTATGTATTACATCAGGTCAGAATGCAAATCACTGATTTTCACCAGTTATGTATGCTTATTACATACTCTTGTGAAGTGAACAAATGATTGGATTAATATATGCATTATCAAATATATGCATTACCAATATGCATTACCAGGTTACCTTTACAAACACTAGTAAAATAGCATATAGTCATAGAAGTTTGCATTATTGTTACAAGCATGTGTAATGGGTTTTAGACATTTAGCATTTCTTAAAATATAATTTTAAAAAGCCAGTTTCCAGTTTTACATTAAGGAGCTTGGGAGTCACCACTATGTAGGTCCTTCTTTGTAGCCAACACTACCTTCCTCTGAGTAATTCCTACTCATGTTTTTTTTGTTGTTGTTTTCCTTTGTTTTTTTTTTGGGGGGGGGTTGTTTCTTTTTCACAACATGAAAAGAGCTGGAAAACCAACAGGTCTTTTTGAATCCATAAGAGAGGAGAGGAAGGACACAAGGCAAACTATTGCTCCCAAAGTTGGAAAAATAGACAAATATAGGGAGTTGCAGATTACCAAGCAGAAACTCAAAAATAGAAGCTGCCATGGGGACTGGTGTATCAGCCATAAAATGTGAACTATAATAAACAAACTGTCAAGGCTCAGTGCCAAAAATTCTGCTGGTTAAAAACTTCAGGGAACTCACTCCTGGGGGGTCCCCACAATATCTTGAGTTTTCTCCAGCAGCTTTACCACATTCCCACAGTAAACATAGGAGAAAAATCCCCTGAAACTTTTGGCAAGGAAAGGGGTAAAGGAAATATGTCAGAGCACTCTGTTCTTTTTAACAAAGCCTACCATCAAGAGCAACTAGTTAACTAAAACTTAGCCTGCTGGGTATTACCAGAGCCTAACTGAACAGAGGAAGTAAAATACCCACTCCCGCTGGCTCTAGCAATCATGTTCCACCTAAACTGTGGGATGAAAAATGAGAAACACTTGTGACATTCACAATCCAGAGGCATAGGCTCACTAAAAGCCTGAGACATAATTACGACTCCGAAATTTTTCTCTCTCACTCTCACCACCACATTACTAAAGATAATTACAGCAGTTCCTTTTTCAGCTCATCACATATGGCTATCAAGAAAAAAATTACAAGGATTTCCAAAGACAAAAAGACACAATTTGAAAAGGCAGAGAAAGCATCAGAAGCAGACAGACAGGGATATCAGAATTATCAGACTAGGAATTTAAAATACAATTAATATGTTAAGAGTGATAATGATAAAGCAGACAACATGCAAAAACAAATGGGCAATGTAAGAAGAGAGATAAAGTCTAAGAAAGAATTAAAGAGAGATGCTAGAGATAAAAACACAGTAATGAAGGATGACTTTGTTAGGCTTAACAGTAACTTGGAAATGGCTAAGGAAAGAATCTCTGAGCTAGAGGATATATTCAATAGAATATTCAGAAACCAAAAGCAAAGAGAACAAATAATTAAAGAAAAAAAAAAAAAAGAACATCCAAAGACTGTGAGGACATTTCAGTATAAAGTTAGGTTGTTTATTTGAGTTTTTTCTTGGTTCCTGAGGTAGGCTTGTACTGCTATAAGCTTTCCTCTTAGAACTGCTTTTGCTGCATCCCATAGGTTTTGGAGTGTCATACCTTTGTTGTCATTTCCTTCTAGGTTTTTTAATTTCCTCTTTGAGTTCTTCAGTGATACATTGCTTGTTTAGCAGCATGTTGTTTAGTCTCCACATGTTCGTGTTTTTTGCCATTTTTTTCTTGTTGTTGATTGCCAGTCATATAGCTTTGCAGTCAGAAAAGATGCTTGATATGATTTAATTTTTTAAAGTTACTGAGGCTTGATTTGTAGCCCAGGATGTGATCAATCTTAGAAAATGTTACATGTGCACTTGACAAGAATATGTTTTCTGTTTCTTTTGGATGGAATGTCCTACAAATATCTGTTAAGTCCATCTGGTCTAACACTTCATTTAGGGCCTGTGTTTCCCTATTGATTTTCTGTCTGGATGATCTAAGTGGGGTGTTAAAGTCCCCCACTATAATTGTGTAAGTGGGGTGTTAAAGTCCCCCACTATAATTGTGTTATTGCCGATTTCTCCTTTTAAGGTTGTTAGCAGTTGCCTTATATATTGTGCTGATTCTATGTTGGGTGCGTAGATATGTAAAATTGCTATATCTTCTTCTTGAAATGATCCTTTGATCATCATGTAGTGTCCTTCCTTGTCTCAAAATAGTCTTCATTTTAGTTCTATTTTGTCTGATATGAATATTGATACTCTAGCTTTCTTTTGATTCCCACTTGCATGGAATATTTTATTACATCCTCTCGCTTTCAATTTGTATGTATCCCTAGAAGAGAAGTGGGTCTCTTTAATATAGCACATATATGGGTCTTGTCTTTGTATCCATTCAGCCAGTCTGTGTCTTTTGGCTGGGGCATTTAAAACACTCAGAAAACAAGAAAAAGCTCAAATAAACAACCTAACTTTACATCTACAGCAGCTAGAGAGAGAAGAACAGACAAGACCTAAAGGTAGTAGAAGAAATCATAAAGTTCAGAGCAGAAATCAATGAGCTAGAAACAAAGAAAACCATAGAAAAGATCAATGAAACTAAAAGCTGGTTTTGAAAAGATCAACAAAATTGATAAACCCTTAGCCAGACTTATCAAGAAAAAAAGAGAGAGGACTCAAATCAATGAAATTAGGAACGAAAAAGAAGTAACAATGGACGTCACAGAAATACAAAGGATCATAAGAGACTACTATATGCAACCATATGGCAATAAAATGGAAAAACTAGAAGAAATGGAAAGAACTCTTAGAAAAGTACAATCTTCCAAGACTAAACCAAGATGAAATAGAAAAGATGAACAGACCAATCACAAGCTCTGAAATTGAAACTGTGATTAAAAAACTTTCAAAAAACAAAAGACCAGGACCAAATGGCTTCACAGGACAATTCTATCAAACATTTAGAGAAGAGATAATACCTATCTCTCTGAAACTATTCCAATAAATTACAGAAGGGACACTCCCAAACTCATTCTATGAGGCCACAGTCACCTTGATACCAAAACCAGACAAAGATACAACAAAAAAAGAAAATTACAGGCCAATTTCACTGATGAACATAAATGCAAAAATCCTCAATAAAATACTAGCAAACTGAATCCAACAATACATTTTAAGGATTGTACATCATGATCAAGTGGAATTTATCCCAGGCATGCAAAGTTCCTTCAATATCCACAAATCAGTTGGTGTGATACAACATATTAACAAACTGAAGAATAAATATAATATGATCCTTTCAATAGATGCAGAACAAGCCTTTGACAACCTTCAACACTTATTTCTGATAGCAACCCTTCAGAAAATGGGCATAGAGAGAAACTACCTCAAAATAATAAAGGCCATATATGACAAACACACAGCTAACATCATTCTCAATGGTGAAAAGCTGAAAGAATTCCTGCTGAGATCAGGAACAAGACAAGGATGTCTGCTCTCACCACTACTATTCAATATAGTTTTGGAAATCCTAGGCATAGCAATCAGAGAAATAAAAGGAATCCAAATTTTAAAGGAAGAAGTACAACTATCACTATTCGCAGATGACAGGATACTGTACCTAGAGAATCCTAAAGACTCTGCCAGAAAACTGTTAGAGCTCATCAATGAATTTGGAAATGTCACAGGACACAAAAATAATACACAGAAATTGATTGCATTTCTATATACTAACAATGAAAGATCAGAAAGAGAAATTAGGGAAACAATCCTGTTTCCCATTGTATCAAAAAGAATAAAATACTGAGGAATAAACCTACCTAAAGAGACAAAAGGCCTGTATTCTGAAAACTATAAGACACTGATGAAAAAAATCAAGGATGACACAAACAGATGGAAAGACATATCATGCTCTTAAATTGGAAGAGTCAAAGTTATCGAAATGACTATGCTACTCAAGGCAATCTACATATTCAACGCAAGCCCCATCAAATTACCAAGGACATTTTTCACAGAACTAGAGCAAAATACTTTAAAGTTCGTTTGGGAGCACAGAAGACCCAGGATAGGCAATGACATCCTGAAAAAGAAAAACAGAGCTGTAGGAATCAGGCTCCTTGACTTCAGTATTATCCTACAATGCTACAGTCATTGAAACCATATGGTAGTGGCACAAAGATAGAAATATAGATCAGTGGAACAGGATAGAATGCCCAGAATTAAACCCACGCACCTACAGTCAACTAATATATGACAAAGGAGGCAAGAATATACAGAGGAGAAAATACAGCAACTTCAATAAGTTGTGCTGGGAAAACTGGACAGCCACATGTAAAACAATGAAATTAGAAAACTTCCTAGCACCATACACAAAAATAAACTCAAAATGGATTAAAGATCTAGATATAAGATCAGATACTATAAAACTCTTAGAGAAAAACATAGGCTAAACTCTCTCTGACATAAATGACAGCAACATCTTCTCAGATCCACCTGCTAGGATAATGACAATAAAACCAAAAATGAACAAATGGGACTTAAAAATTTCTGCACAGCAAAGGAAACCCTAAAGAAAATGAAAAGACAGCCCACAGAATGGGAGAAAATATTTGCACATGAATCAATGGACAAGGGATTAATCTCCAAAACTTATAAACACCTCCTACAGCTCAATATCAAAAAAAAACAAACAACGCCACCAAAAAATGGGCAGAAGATCTAAACAGACAGTTCTCCAAAGAAGACATACAGATGGCCAAAAAACACATGAAAACATGTTCAACATCACTAATTATTAGAGAAATGCAAATCAAAACCACTATGAGATACCAGCTTACACAGGCCAGAATGGCCGTAATTTAAAAGTCTTCAATAAATGCTGGAGAGGGTGTGGAGAAAAAAGAACTGTATTACACTGTTGGTGGGAATGTAAATTGGTGCAACCACTGTGGAAAACAGTATGGAGATTCCCCAGAAAACCAAATATAGAATCACCATTTGATCCAGCAATTCCACTCCTGGGCATCTATCCAAAGAAAACCATGACTCGAAAAGATGCATGTACTACTGTGTTCATTGTAGCACTCTATACAATAGCCAAGGCATGGAAACAACCTAAATGTCCATCAACAGAGGAGTGGATAAAGAAGATGTGGTACTTACACACAATGGAATATTACTCAGCCATTAAAAGGAAATAAATAGCAGCATTTGCAGCAACATGGATGGAACTAAAAATTATCAGGCTAAGTCAAGTCGGTTTGACAGTAAGATACCAACATCAAATGCTATCACTTACATGTGGAATCTATAAAAAGAACACGATCAACTTCTTTGTAGAACAGATACTGACTCACAGACTTTGAAAAACTTATGGTTTCCAAATGAGACAGGTTGGGGGTTGGAGGGGTGCACTGAGGTTTTGTGATGGAAATGCTATAAAATTTGGTTGTGATTACTGTTGTACACCTATAAATGTAATAAAATTCATTAAGTAAAAAAATAAAAGTTAAAAAAAAAAGACTGAGGACAACTGCAAAATGTATAATGGGAATACCAGAAGGAGAACAAAAACTGAGATATAGAAGAAATATTTAAAACAATGACTGAGAAATTCCCCAAATTACTATCAGACACCAAACCACAGACCCAAAAAGTGTTTGAGAACCAAGAAGAATGAGTGCCAAAACAAATTAACAAAAACCTTGATGTATCGTTTCAAATTACAGAAAAAGAAACCTTAAAGAAGTTAGAGAGGAAGAAAATTCCTATTGAGAAACAAAGGTAAGAATTATATTTGACTTCTAAGAAACCACGTAAGAAGAGAGTGGAGTGAAGTATTTTAAAAATTGAAAGGAAAAAAAAACTAGAATTCTGCATCGAGCAAAATTATTCTTCAAAGTTTATTATTTTTTTTTCATATTAACAATGAATTTTATTTCAGTTATAGGTGTACAAAGATCATAAGTCAATACGATAGATTTTGTGTCCCAAATCCCCAGTGCATCCCCCCACCCCCCAGATTGTCTTATTTGAAAAACCAAGGTTTTCCAAAATCTGTGAGTCATTGTCTGTTCTTCAAAGAAGTTCATTGTGTCTCTTTA
>PVHT020000065.1:5875482-5893652 GCA_004024745.2 Catagonus wagneri
TTCTTCAAAGTTTAAAGAGTAATAAAGATGTTCTCAGACAAATAAAAGTTGAGGAAATGTGTTTGCTGGTACACCAACCTTGCAAGAAATGTTAAAAGTTCTTTAGAGAGAAGGAAAAAAGTATAGGTTGGAATCTCACCTGAAACTGCATAAGGAAATGAAAATATTGAAGATGGAATAAGTGAAAGTAAAATAACAACTTTACAAACCAACTGATTAAAAATTGGGCTAAGGACTTCCCATCATGGATCAGCAGTGGTAAACCGGACTGGTATCTGTGAGGATGCGGATTCAATCCCTGACCACTCTTGGTGGGTTGGGGATCCAGTGTTGCCATGAGCTATGGTGTGGTAGGTCACAGACGTGGCTCGGATCCCACGTTGCTGTGACTGTGGTGTAGGTTGGCAGCTGAAGCTCCAATTCAACCCCTAGCCTGGGAGCTTCCATATGACACTTGTGTGGTCCAAAAAAGCAGATAAAATAAAATAAAAAATTTAAAAAAATAACAGTTGGGCCAAATACCTTAATAGACATCTTACCAAAGAAAATATACAGATGTCAAATAAGTTTATGAAAACATGCTCACATAATTTTTCATCTGGAAAATGCAAATTAAAATAATTAGATACAACTGCACACTTATTAAAATGATCAAATCTAGAACACTGGCTGTGTCGAAATGCTGGTGAGGATGTGGAGAAATATTAATTCTCATATAGTGCTTGTAGGAATGCAAAAGGGCAGCCAATATGGAACAAAGTCGGGTGGTTTCTTATGAAACTAAATATGGTCTTACCATACAATTCAGCAACTGCATTATTTGATGTTTACCCTAAGAAGCTGAAATGTAAGTCTACACAAAACCCTGCTTATGGATATTTATAGCAGCTTTATTCATAACTGGCAAAACTTGGAAGCAACCAATCATGGTTGCTTTGCCTTTCAGTAGGCAAATAGGTAAATTTTGGTACAGCCAGATAATGGAATATTTATTATTCAGTACTAAAAAGAAATGAGCTAGCTAGCCATCAAAAGGCATGGAGGAAACAAATGCATGTTTCTAAGTCAAAGAAGCCAATCTGAAAAAGCTACATACTGGATGATTCCAACTATATGACATCTTGGAAAAGGCAGAACTATGGAGACAATAAAAAGATCTGTGGTTCCCACTGGGAATGGGGGTTTGAGGAATGTGAATAGGCAGAGTACAGCAGTTTTTAGTGCAGTGAAAATATTTTTATGATATTACAATGGTGGATATATATTATTACTCATTTGTCTAAACTCATGGAATGAAAATGCCAAGAGTGAACCGTAAGGTAAACTATGGACTTTGGGTAATTATGATATGTCAACAGACTTTCATCCTTGTCAAAAATGTACCATTCTGGTAGATGATGTTTATAATGGTGGAGGCTATGCTTGTGTGTGGGCAAGAAGTACATGGGAAATTTCTTTACCTTCTTCTCAATTCTGTTGCAAACCTAAAACTGCTTTAAAAAATAAAATCTTTAGAAAAAAAATGAATTGGCATTTTTCTCTTTCCCAAACCTTATTTACATGACATCTACGCTAACCATTGCCATTACGTAAGTGCTGAATCTATAAATCAGATGGCTTTTGATATTTCACAATAGTTACTGAAATAGTTATTTGTTATGCTTATCTTCAAAACGTTTATGCTATCTTATATCTATCCATGAGAATATTTTCAACAATTAATGTGATATCTCAAATTCTAAAACTTGGTCAAAGTGATGGCATTCAAAATTTTTTTCTGGAGTTCCCGTGTGGCACAGCAGAAATGAATATGAATAGTAACCATGAGGATGCGGGTTTAATACCAGGTGGGTTAAGGATCTGCTGTTGCTGTGAACTACGGTGTAATTCGCAGATGCAACTTGGATCCCACGTTGCTGGGGCTGTGGCGTAGGCCAGCAGCTATAGCTATGATTCAACACCTGGCCTGGGAACTTCCATATGCCATGGATGAGTCCCTCAAAAGGAAAAAAAAAATTGTTTTCTTTTTTAAAAATTTGTTTCAACTTTATTTGAAATAAAATTTAGGACATTTCATTTTATAGAAAAGTATATATTTTATAGATATGTTTAAGTTGCTATATATGTGCATATATATATATGATGTTACCTTACATTTTAATCTAAAATTTGTATATTTGACTTAGCTAACACTCTGAAATAGTTCATAATTTGGGACATTAACACAAAATGACCAGTGAGTGGGCTATTTTTTAAAAGTGTTACCTACATGTCAAACTACAACCACTAATTTAAAAAATTTCTCAAAAATAATTTACTAATGCATACCTAAATGGTGATATGTGACATAAACGTAAATGGCACCATCTACACATTAATAAGGATATAATCATTAGCCTTTCACAAGTCCATTAAGACTATAATGGACTATATCATAGCATTTAGTCCCAAACTATTTTTTATAGCTATTTAAAGACAAAACTAGAACAAATCCCTCAAAGATGAGTAAGCATACACTACTAAGAAATTCATTAATAAAATAAGCCACTTCCTTCCTTAAAATGTAAAATGGAATATTTTATTTAATTTTTTATTTATTTTTTTTTCTTTTTAGGACCGCACTCACAGCACATGGAAGTTCCCAGCCTAGGGGTTGAATAAGGTTGAATAATAGCTACAGCTGCCAGCCTATGCCACAGCCACAGCAATGCATAATCCAAGCCACAAATGCAACTTACACCACAGCTCACTGCAATGCCAGATCCCCAGACCCACTGAGCAAGGCCAGGGATCAAACCCACATCCTCATGGATACTAGTTGGATCTGTTTCCACTGTGTCACAAGGGGAGCTCCCAAGATGGACTTGGGACTTGTGGAATGCAATTAAACTGGTTAGAGATAATTGATTTTGTATCTTTACATCAAAACTGAACAAATTACTAAATTGATCAAGTATTTATGCTCTCTTATTAAGACTATCTTAAAACTGGCAAAGGAAACTAGATTCTTTCAAGGTATAGGTCAGAAGGCACTTGCTTTTTACTTTAAATCTTTTGAAGAATTATTTTAAAGCCTTGTTTATGAAGTATTTTGAAAAATAATTCTTAAAAAGTCCTCAACCCACTTCACACTCAGGAGTCACTAAATATATATTTGGTATGCACACACACACATATGTATACATATACATGCATGTATATATGTGCATATATATTTATCTATCTACCTACTTACCAACCTACATGTGATAAATATTGTATTTCACATTGCTAGCCCATGAAAAGTTCAATATTCTAAATTTGAAGTACAGCTTCTACTGAAGGCATATTGCTTTCACATCATTTTAAACTTGAAAATGCATAAGTCAAACCATGATAAGTCAGGGTTTGCAAGGAATATGTGAGAAAGGGAATTTAGATGGGAAAGAACTCTGTAAAATGTGTAACAGTACTTTATGTTGAGAAAAGTAAGTAGTCTGCTGTGGTTAGAGTGTAGATTAGTCATAGATTAATGGATAATAGGAAACAAAGCTGCCTCTGAGAGATAGAGGGAGAAAACATGCATAGTATATAATATATGAATGCTGTGTGTGCCTGAATAGTTTTAATGTATGTTGTGGCAGAACAACTGCTGTATTTATGATGCCACATTTACTATATACAAAATAACTGCATTTTCTAGCCTCCTTCAAATAGGTTGAGACCATGTGACTAACTTCTATAGATGAAAGTACTGAAACCTCATCCAGTCCTAGCCTGTAAAACCATCTCTCATAATTCTCAGTTTTCTCTTCTCCTGCCGGTGTGACCTTGGAGGCAATGACAGAACTTCACCTCTCCAACCTGTAGCATTATAGGCTGAAACAAAAGCAAAAATAAAACAAAAAAGAACATTTTTTAATGGAAAGTCGCAGGGTTCTTAAGCTGTGTTATTTGTGACCGCACTCCACACACACACACACACACACACACACACACACTCTCTCTCTCTCTCTCTCTCTCTCTCCTAATGAAAAATATACCAAAAAAGTCTCAAAAAATTAAAATAGTTCATTCAATAAATTTAGAGGATTCAAAGAAAGAAAAAAAAACACAAATTTTTTCTATATGGCAAACATAATTAGTTAGAAAACAATTGAAAAAAATAACTATTCCATTCAAAATAGCAATGATATAACTTAGAGATTAGGACACTGTCCCCTCTCCAACAGCTTTATTTATGGATACCCATTATTGATTTAGACTTTTAAATATAATTTTCCTTGGACTAGATGACTTCCTTATAGCCAGTTCACTAATTTCCTTTGAATAACTTCTACTCGTTTTTTTTCTACATCTCATAGATGACTTTTTTGCAAGGAAGATCTCAACAATAACTCTACATTGGTTTATGAGTGTCTTCTGTGCTACCTTTCCACCTTATCTCCTTGCTTAATTATCTCTCTCATACCATAGGTTTACTTTACCAAGATAGGTACAGTTTTACTTTGATAATAATCCTATACAACCTTACTACTAAACGGTGTTTGGCACATAATAGGTGCTCAATATAAATATATTTGGTATAAATAAGTTATAAAATGGACTGAAATCTATGAGACTTACATAAAGAAAACAAAAGATATTTACTAAGAAAAACATGGCTGTGAATGGAAGTTCTGAAAATTCCAAAGACATTAATACTTCTCAAATTAAATTATATGCTGTTTTAATCATAGTTGATGTGATCCTTTTGCAGATGAACGTATAGTGTCTTTAAAGTTTAGTCAGAAAATAATAAATTTATAATGTTATTTGTAATAAAATTCCTAACACAATTTATGAAGGAAAGATTAAATGTAAGAATTGAGACTTGTCTATCCCAATATAAAAACATCATACTTTTAAAATAATACGTGGAGTTCCTTTGTGGTACAGCAAGTCAAAAAATGCAGTAGGTTAGGAATTCCCACCACGGTGCAATAGATTAAGAATGTGGCAAATTCCATCCCCAGTCCAGAGCAGTCAGTTAAAGGATCTGGTGTTGCTGCAGTTGTGACATAGGTATACCTGCGACTTGGATTCAGTCCCTGGCCTGGAGAACTTCCATATGCTATGGGTGAAGCCATAAAATGGAGAAAAGAAAAGAATGGAGCAGGTTAAAGATCTGGTCTTTTCACTATATTGGCTTGCATCATTGCTATGGCATAGGTTTGATCCCTGGCCCAAGAACTTCCACCTGCCAAGGGTGTAGCCAATAAATAAATAAGTAAATTAAATAATGTGTTTACTATATAATCAAGAATTGTAAAAATGGGAGTTCTCATTAAGGCACAGCGGAAACAAATCCAATTAGTATCTCTGACGATGCAGGTTCAATCCTTGACCTCGCTAAGTGGGTCAGGGATTCAGCATTGCTGTGAGCTGTGGTGTAGGTCACAGACATGGTTTGGATTCCATGTTGCTGAGGCTGTGGCATCTGCCAGCAGCTGTAGCTCCAATTTGACCCATAGCTTGGGAACTTCCATACTTCCATATCCACCGATGCAGTCCTAAAAAACAAACAAACAAAAAAAATATTTCAAAAATATATCAGTGGACCAGGATTTTAATAGACAGCACAAAAATAATCATTGTGGATAAAGAATGTATTATATATTGCGAATGTACTCTCATATACTCTCATGCATTTAAGGTTTTTGTATTTTGTGTTCCCCCACATGTAAGCATACATCACGTCACTGTTCAAATGTCATATTTTTTTTTTAGTGGAGGCTTTCCTTACCAACCAGTTACAATTACAGCACCTATTCCCCCAAAGCACTACCTATTCATCCTTCTTTTCTCCACTTATCTGGCATATTATAGATGTTATTATTTATGTGATGGTTTGCTTTTTGTTTATATCTGCCTCCTCATTAAGCCCCATAAGGGCAGGTATATTTAACTATTTTACCTCCAGCACCTAGAATAGTATCACAAATATAGTAGATAATAAATACTAGTGAAATTGGGGACTGAATAAGAGTTTCCTTTTTAAAATTCTTTTTAATGTACACATTTAAAACAAATTGTGCTTTGCTTTAAATTTTCTTCTATAATTCATGTACTAAATAAAATTAGTGACCAAATTAAGGTAATGAGAGAAAAGAACGTGTTGTTGTTGTTGTTGTTTGCTTTTTAGGGCTGCACCCACAGCAATATGGAGGGTCCCAGGCTAGGGGTCAAATCAGAGCTACATCTGCTGGCCTAGGCCACAGCCATATCAATGCCTGATCTAAGCGGCATCTGCACCCTACACAGCAGCTCACAGCAGCCGGATCCTTAACCCACTGAATGAAGCCAGGGATTGAACCCACAATCTCATGGTTTCTAACTGGATTTCTTTCAGCTTTACCATGATAAAACTCCAGAAAAGAATGTTTTGACGAAGGTTGTAGAGAAGAAGTGAATTTTCTGCAACTTCTATCCTCAGTGTTGTGTCATATTTTTCAAAGACTTTTAAAATGTATGTTATAAGCAATTAAATAAATTTTAACCAACTCAGCACCTGTTTGTGTGCAGTTATAAAATTTAAAGTGGATTTGCATTTTAATCCAGCCTACAGTGTTTTCATTTATATGCATATCTTATTTCTTATACATGTATATTCTGACACTTAAATCTTCACACTGGCTTAATGACTCTATCTTTAATATTCTATAGCTAGGACAAAACAGACACAGGCTTTAGAAATAACTTTGGTTGTAAGAACTTGAAATTTGTAGCAAAAAACTATATGTTGCTGGAGTCCTATTATGGCTTAGTGGATTAAGAATCTGTAGTTGTCGGAGTTCCCTTCGTGGCTCAGTGGTTAAGGAATCCGACTAAGAACCGTGAGGTTGCGGGTTCGATCCCTGGCCTTGCTCAGTGGGTTAAGGATCCGGCGTTGTGGTGAGCTGTGGTGTAGGTTGCAGACGCGGCTCGGATCCCGCATTGCTGTGGCTGTGGAGAAGGCCGGCAACTACAGCTCCTGTTAGACCCCCTAGCCTGGGAACCTCCATATGCCGCAGGTGCGGCTCTCGATAAAGGCAAAAAGGCAAAAAGACAAAAAAAAAAAAAAAGAATCTCTAGCTATCACCACTGCGGCTTGGGCCACTGCGGTTGCACAGGTTTAATCCCTGGCCCAAGAACTTCCATATGCTGTGGGCATGGGCAAAAAAGAAAAAGAAAAAACAAAAAACAAACCTAAATGTAGCTATATAGTTATGAAATTTAACTTGGGGAAAACTTGTGAGGAAAATAAAATATCTACTAATTGAAAATTCTTCAAAGCTTGGAAAGATTACAAGTCAGAAATCAGATTCATAAGAGAACTCAATAGGCCGAGACAATGGAGCTTAACTTAATAAGACAACAATGAATAAAAACAAACATCAGTTTCTGGTGTTCAGCCTAGTAAAAACAACTCTACAGGTGGGGAAGCAAGGCTTAGCAAAAATCTAAAAAAAGACATATGGATTTAAGAGAGAAAAAGCATAAGAGAATTGTTATATTTCTGTCTAAAAAAGGCGAAATTACTTTTAAACTATATTAATGAAAGAATTTGAAGGTGGAGATAAATGGTGGTCTGCTCTGTGCTTCCCACCACCCACCTGTAGTGTTTCTTTTTTAAGTCCCTGGAATATAAAGCCAATTGAAATATACTCAGAGGTGAGCCTTTGATCTCCAAAAGTGTGGAGAGGAGGTGACAGTGAGGAGTCCTCTCCCCTGTCTGGACATAAATCTGGATACCTCACCAGAGTCCCCTTCTCAGTTAAGGTGTAAGAACTAAAAATAGCCTCCTGTCTGCAGCAAGAAGAAGGAGACAGGTGGGATAGTAACCACAGCAATATGAGTCATAGCCTACTCTGAGAATTATGATAGCAGGCCTAACTCCAGGTGTGTGTATTTATTATGGCAACCAGAGGAAGATGCAAACTGAGAAACTCCAAGACAAGAAACTGAATTAAAATTAGGCTGATGCCCAACTGAAACAAACACTATTCCACTCAGGAAAGAAGCTTCTCAATTCAAGCTTCTTGGGATGTATACAAAGTAAATCCTGGTAGATATAGGCTTACAATAGAAAGAAACTATCAAATACACAAGGAAATGAGCCACCATGAGGGCAACAAATACTAAGAAAAAAACCCCAATAAGTATTAGTATTAGATTTAGATCTAATCTAAAAGGGCTTCAGATATTAGAATCACCCAGTATGAAAATTGTCATGTACAAAAATATTTAAAGATTTAAATGATGAGCTCCAAAACACGAGCAAGAAATTAGAGCACTTGAAAATGTTCAAGAAGATTAAAAAACTAACAAACAAAAAAAACCACCAGAGTTAAGATACATCATCATTAATGTTAAGAGACACAGCTGATTAGAGAATTGGTGACCTGGAAACGTAGGTAAAGGAAAAACCAGTGGAATTGACTGAATCAAGTTGATGGAAAACATGAAAAAGAGAGTATAAGAAGTACCAAGAAAAAGAGCATTCAAAGGCATACTATATTTGAAATTAAAGTCACAGAATGAAAAAAGAGAGAGAAAAATGGAGTCTAGGCAATTCTCAGAAAAGTTAAGAGGTGAGAAATATTTGGAATTGATTTAAGAATCAATGCTCAGTTTTGAGAAGGCCAGTGAATTCCAACTAGGCTAATTTAAAAAATCAAAGTCAGACCTATACTCATTGTAGTAAAACTGAAAACTAGCCCCTGACCTTTCCTCCAAATATTTAAAAGCCTCTGAGAGCAAAATAAAGAAAAACAATTAGACAGCAGAATTGTAAGAGCAGAAACTTAGGTAGCCAAAAGACATGAGAGGATTAGAGTAGTCTTCACAGCAGGAAAAAAAAAATGTCAACCTAGAATTTTGGACTCAGAAAAATTTCATTTCAGAAATGAGGATATAGGAGTTCCCATCATGGCTCGGGTACAGGAGTTCTCGTCATGGCTCAGCGTTATGGCTCTTGAACCAAACCTCCAACTAGTAGCCATGAGGACACAGGTTCAATCCCTGGTCTTGCTCAGAGGGTTAAGGATCTAGCATTGCCATGAGCTGTGGTGTAGTTCGCAGATACGGCTCAGATACGGTGTTCCTGTGGCTGTGGTGTCGGCCAGCAGCTGCAGTTCTGATTAGAATCCTAACCTGGGAACTTCCATATGCCACAGATGCGGCTCTAAAATGACACACCACACACACACACACACACACACACACACACACACACACACAGGATATGGAAAACTCATTTTTTCCTGTTAAAACCAGCAAACAGAAAATGAAGCCTTATTACTAAAATATCACCCTAAAGAAACTTTTGGAAGTAGTTCTTGGAAAATTCATTACATTAAAACTAAAAAGAGTATGTAAAATCTGGAGATATTTTATTCAGGATCAGTGGATCTAGTTCATGAATCTATAAAACAAATTCATGAGAATAACAGTTAAGCACCAGACTTAGAAGTCAACTATTTTTACTAGAACAAATAGGGGGCTCTAAACAGAATTCTCTCAGGAAGCAAACAGATTATCCTCTAGAGGTTGGATAATTTTGAGGCCACGGGGAAGATACATCTTTCTTATATGAATACTCAAAAAGAGAGAAAAGCATTAGGTATCTGAGTAAAAAATAAAAAGCTTTATTAAACAATCATGATTTATATATGAAACAAACTAAAAATATTCCATGAGATGAAATGATTGAGGTGGGGTAAAAAAATCAGAGCTTGAATATTTGAATCTCTTTTACCTCTATTTTATTTTATTGGCCTAGCCTGAGGCATGCAGAAGTTCCTAGGCCAGTGATCAAACCTGCCCCACAGCAGCAGGTCCTTAACCCACTGTGCCAAGAGAGCCCTTTGAGTCAGTTTAAGCTACTTAAGGTTAGTCATATTCAAACTAAAGAAACTAAAATGAATTCTAATCACCACTATATAACTTACATGCTCATAATATTATTAATTTATTTATTCTTTTTCTTTTTAGAGCTGCACCTATGGCATATGGAGGTTCCCAGGCTAGGGGTCGAACTGGAGCCATAGCTGCTGGCCTACACCATAGCCACAGCAACATAGGATCCAAGCCACATCTATGACCTATGCCACAGCTTGCAACAGTGCTGGATCCTAACCCACTGAGCGAGGGCAGGGATTGAACCTGCATCCTCATGGATACTAGTTGGGTTCTTAACCCAGTGAGCCACAACAGAAACTCCTGGTATTAATATAATATTAATAATTAGTATGTAGTTCTCCAGAGATCAAAACCAATAAGAGAATCCATAAATAGATTTATTATAAGGAATTCGCTCACATAACTATGAAGGGTGAGAAGTCCTCAGAACTCCAGTCAGCAAACTGAAGACCCAAGAGAAGCAGTTTGTAATTTAGTCAGATTCTGAAGACCTGAGAACCCAGAGAGGTAATGGTGAAAGTTAAAGAAAGCTGGCAGACTTCACACCTAAGATGAGTAGATGTTTCATTTCAGCTTGAGCCCCAAGGTCCATGTCACAGCTTAAAGCATTTGAGCAATAGGAGTTTCCTCTTACTCAGCCTTTTTGTGCTACTGGGTCTTTAATGAACTGGATAAGGTACATCCACATTAGTGAAAACAATATCCTTTATGCAGTCCACCAATCAAACATTCATCTCATTCAAAAAGCCTCTCACAGATATATTCCGAATAAGTTTTGACCAAATTTCTGGGTACCCCATGATGAAGTGAAACTGACACATGAAATTAACCATCCTAATTACATAAAGTTTTAATTTTTTTAAAATTCTTAAACAAAATTGAGGAGTTCATTGTGCTAATAGGACATAATGCCATGTACCAAATTTATGCATCTGTGTTGCACTACTGTTATGGAAAAGGCTTTATATAATATCTTTAAGATGGCAGAGAAAAAATTTATCTCAAGTTCTATCCTGAAACTCTTCATATTTCCCAGAAACATTTTTTTCTGGGGTTGTTTCCTGTATCCAAGTAAAGCAGCTTGGGGTTGAAAATTGTTTACTTATTAACTCACTACCATTTTTATCCTTATCTGTATTATATTCATTTATATGTGGCTTCTTATATTCTGATAAGAATATATGAAAAGGAGTACAGCTCAGTCCTCGAAAGCCTGACATCATATTTCCATAATGAATCCATGGTCTAAATATGAGAAACTGTGTTGGTTTTTGTGCACATGTGGAAGGAAGACTCTACCATCTAATAAATTTTTATTTCAGTATATTTCCCATGAATTTGTCCTAAGTGTATACCTCTAAGATTTTGCTTTTTTTTTTTTTTTTGGCTTCTGTCATTTTAGGGCCACACTTGCAGCATATGGAGATTCCCAGGCTAGGGGTCTAATCGGAGCTGTAGCTGCCGGCTGTGCCAGAGCCACAGCAACACAGGATCTGAGCTGCATCTGCAACCTACACCACAGCTCACGGCAACGCCAGATCCTTAACCCACTGAACGAGGCCAGGGATCGAACCCGCAACCTCGTGGTTCCTAGTCGGATTCGTTAACCGCTGCGCCACGAGGGGAACTCCGAAGATTTTGCTTTCCATATATTTTGAAGTGTTTGCCTTTAATTTCATTTTAAATAATTATAATCTCATCAAAAATATACACAGTATTTAAATATATCAAGATGAAAAATAAATGTCATCCAAAGTTATGTCAAATAAACCTAACAACATATAACATGAAATCATTTTTCTCTATATCTCCTTCTCACTGTCAAGATTTGGGGATTTTTAACATAGTTTAATTGTGCTATATTTACAGCTTGGCATCCTGGTTACTGTGGAAAATAAAAATCTACTGACAATTCAAAGCATACTCAGAGCTCCTGCTGTGGCACAACGGGATTGGCGATGTCTCAGCAGCACTGGGATGCAGGTTCAATCCCTTGCCTAGCACAGCGGGTTACGGATCTGTTTTTGCTGCAGCTGTGGCCTAGGTCACAGCTAAGGCATAGTTACCAGCCCAGGAACTCCATGTGCCATGGGGAGGCCAAAAAAAAAAGGAAAGAAATACGCTCATGTTTGTACCCCACTCAAGACCAATTAAATCAAATTCCTACAGGTTGAAGTTAGCTGTATTTTTTCCAAAGCTCCCTCATTGATTGTAATGTGCATCCAGGGTTGAAAAACACTGGTATAATGTATAAACATTGTCCATGTTATTAAACAGTTTTCCCAAAGATTATTTTTCTTTTGTCTTTTTTTTTCTGCTTTATCTAGGGCCGCACCCGCAGCATGTGGAGGTTCCCGGTCTAGGGGTCTAACAGGAGCTGTAGCTGCCGGCCTACGCCACAGCCACTGTTACGCGGGATCCGAGCCGCGTCCACGACCTACACCATAGCTCACGGCAACACCAGATCCTTAACCCACTGAGCACGGCCAGGGATCGAACCCGCAACCTCATAGTTCTTAGTCGGATTCGTTAACCACTGAGCCACGAAGGGAACGCCCCACAAAGATTGTTTTAAATAGGTGCTTGCATTACACAAAAATAGAGAAACTTATTTAACATTTTCATAGTTGTTATTTTCAATTATATGTTTGTTTACATATGGATAGATCCAAATATATTTAAAAACCCAATCTTTCTAAATATTAATTATTATTAGCAGGTACAGATATGTTTGAGAGAAATTAAATAACAAAATGGATCTGGTACCTTGCAATGAAATATTTTTCTTTTAGTTCTTTTGGCCTTGATTAACTGACAGTGGCTGGGGCTTATAAAGAAGATCAGAAGACTAGAGAATGCCAGGTAGACTTCATAATTTTGCTAAGAATCTAAAACCAATTCATTAAAACTTTAGGAAGCCTCTAAAACCCAATTTATGTTTTTTGCTTTGCACATTGTATCTATAAGTATATAAGTAAATGAAAGTAACTTTAGTTGTGTTAAGATTTTTTTTTTGGAGGAGGTTGAAGATTTTTATAACCTCAGTCCTTGAGAATTTTGAAAACTGCTAATGCCACACAATTCATGGAAGAATAATTTATTTTAAAAATAGAGAAATATCACCTTGTATTTGATTGGGGGGGTTGTGACGAAGAGAGGTATTTTGTCAAAATCCATTTCAGACATCCCTATGGAAAATCAAGACAGCTGGGATTAGGTAGTATCCACTTATCCAATTTCTGCCTCACTGTGTCTTTTTTATTTGAATTAATCTGGGTAATGAACACCCAAACCAAATTATTGTGGGTTGATTACCCATGAAAAGTGGGTTAATTGTTTAATAGCCAGGGGTGCAAGTGGGTATAGGTATTTTAATATACATCAACTTCTAGTTGGAATATCTGATAGTAGCATAAAATACATACACAATGAAATCAACAATACTACTTCACATTAAAATTTGATTAATCTTGTTAGCATAATTTAATTGTCTGTAAAATTGGTTGTTAAATACTGGAAAAAATAGTCATCTATTATAATTATTTATGTTTGAAAAAGGATAAATGAGTATTTTGTAAGTATTAAACAAATAAATCCTAATTTTGAGAAATTATTGGATAAAAAGAGATATTTAGTGCCTCTGACAATCAAAGACAAATGTAACAAATGGTTGTTTCCACCATTAGCTCAGCTTATTAACAGACTTGGGTTTATTCAGATGCATCCATCCACATTCCCACACAGTTTAAAATGAAATCTATAGTACCCCGTTTCTAAGGAAGAAGGTGGCATCTAATTGAACAATACTAGCATTTACATTCTCTGGGCAAGAAAAATAGACCCAATCAAGAAACACCAACAGTAGCCATGTTTTCTAATTTACTTTCTAAGGTCATTAAGGGGAAGACCTTATTAGAATACAGCTGCCAGAGCCATTATCTTTCTTTCACTTTCAATAAAGGTGCAAGGATTCAAACGAAAAAAATGCCAGCATTCAGCCCTCCTTTCCTGGCAGAAGCAATGGACCCAATTAAAAAATTCTATGAATGGATCCATTACATTATGTCCTTTGGTGAGGAAAAAAAAACAAACAAAAAAACAGTGGAACACAAGGTAATAACAAAATAACAACAACAAAAAAGGATAGAAAGCACAAGTAGTAAGCCTTCTGTATCAGCGGGGAAGCTGCAAATGTGGACCAAAGGTTATTATCAAGTTCACAAAGTTAACAATGAAGCCATCCAATAGGCCTTACTTGATTGTCAAATCATCATTAAGTTTCTATTTATTTCCTTATTTTATTTTCCTCTTTTCTTCAATTTATACACCAGTGGATTCCTTTTGCCTCTTATGGAAAACCAGGCTGCAGCCTGGCATTGCCTTTTGTACACCTAAGTGATGAAGAAGAAGAAATGATACATTTTCTTTTAGTGTTAATTTCCTGGCACAGGTTTTGGATGACTGAGAGCTATAATTTTGGCATAGCTCTGGTAAATTCCTTCCAGCTAAACGGTACTGAAAACCAACAAAACACAGACACCTTGATAGGTCCAAGTTTTGGTGAAAATCAGAGTGAACCTCCTTGCTGTGCTGGGAGTACCTAAACCCTTCTTTCCCAGTCAATGAGCTTTCACTCTGGCTCACAGTCTAGCAGCCTGAAGATGGTTTCCGGTCGCGAAGCCCACGGGGATCTAATTACAGCTTATTTGCCATGTCCCTCTCCTTCTCCTCTTCTCTCCAGTGCATGAAGGCTCAAGGTTCACAGTTAAGCCACTTTTCTAAACTATGGCTTGGAGACATCCAAACTAAGAGCGCTTCACAACTGGCCATGAGGCTAAGTTAGAAACAATAAGGGCAGTAGATATCTATAAATTCTGACACTTAAAAGGAGCCAGAGACTTCTAAGATGATGAAAGAGGTGGTCACTGGGGAGCTGCAGTTAAATTTAACTTAGAAAAACAGGAAAACAACACATCAGAAATAAGCAAGAGCAGACTGACTGTGCCTGAGATTCAGAAAACTTACCCAAGGCACATGGTCAGAGGAGGCCCGGGCCACTCAGCTCTGCTCCTCTCCAAGCACTAGCCAGATGACACTCCTACACTACAAGATGTATTCCCGATTGTACATATTAATTTTGATGCTTGCCTAGAGCCACAATTTCTCATTCTCTGTAAACTAGTGTGGTTAATTATGTACTGTAATATTTAAATTACAATTCTGATTATTTTGGAAAGATAATTAGTCTAAGAAAAAAGGAGACAGAGTTGCAATGAAGGTTGTTCAGAAGGTTCTGGTTAGAGCAGGAAGGCAATATATTCTCCCATAAGTGAGACTCATTTGTGGCGCAGCTGGGCCATGGGAAGCCTGCAATGAACACTTTGAAATCTTGCATTCCTATTAATTAAGGAGGGTCCATCTGGTTCAGATAAAAAGAGAAAATATGATCAGTTCTCTTAGATGACTTGTTAAACCTTGAATGATATGTAACACACTTCGCAAGTAAATTCACACCCTGTGTATTTTTCATCTGTTTCAGAACTTCTGCTTCACCCAAAACTTAAGGGCTTCTCATCTAGCTCATGCCCTTCACCTACTGAAAATAAAATACATTTTATACAAAATTGTATTGTTAATATACAAGTATTTCATTGTTTCAGTATCTCTTAGGACAACTCTTCCAGATTATTATAAAACATTAGATGAAGCAAAGTTTTGTGGATACATGGTCATTTTTTTTTCCAACAATGGAGCTATTCATGTAAATTTAACACATGCATTCATGTAATTATCAGGCCTATTACTAGATGAATTTGTGCCAAGTAGGGAATAAATATTCAATTAAAAGAGATTAGCTATAAATATGTTTCTCTGGCAATATCAAAGACACATTTGGCATGAGGCATTTTTATTTTAAAATTTGTTTCCACTAATTATTTTTATACACATTTATAAAGCCAAGTACACATAATCAATCAAGTCATATATTCAGAGAATAACACTCAAGAGTTAAAGCTCACTCCAGGGTGCAACTCTGTCCCCAAATTTCTTCTCTTTCCTCTCTCTCTTCCCTTCCTTGCTCTTCTAATCATTTCCTCCATCTCTTCATCCTTCCATTCCTTCCTTCTGTAAACATTTGAGCATTTATTATGTTATTTCGTGTACAAGTTTTAGCACTGGGGAAACAAACAAAAAAGACATAAAAAGCAGAAAGAGAAGCAGGTAATTGCAATTTTACCCCATGTAATAAATGTTATTACACATGAATTTCTGCTGTGCTAAAAATTTGCTGTGTTGAAAACAATTCAGCAGTTTATTCTAGCTGGTCAGTGCTTCAAGGTAGTTGGACAAAGGCCAAATTACCATGAGACCCTGAGCACAAAACCAGAAAATATCATCTCTAACAGCTTTTATTATTGTGTGAAATCACTATATTTTCTGAACATTAATAAGGTATTTTTAAAGTATTAGTAATCACAATAACAAAAAGGGTAAAAGCACTGGCTTTGGCTTCATCTACAGATTTGGTTCCTAATATCAAGGTCAACAATAATTTTATGACTTATCATGAGTTACTTAATTGATCTGTGTCAATTTCCTTATCAATAAATGAGATAACAACTGCTTTGCTTGGAGGATTAAATGACATGGTGTATATAAGTGCTTACTCTAAGGCCTGTTTCATATAATTAATAACTATATTATTATTTCTGATGTAATATTTATTTCAAAATTGAAACAGCCAATCTGCTTGTTCAAAAATCACTGTCAGACAATCCCCCCACATACACAAATAAAGAGATGCCAAATTGTGGTTTTCCCAACAGGAATCCAATCCAATATAATTTAAGAGAGGTAGACCATCTGTTCTCTTAGTTCTTAAAAGGGCATTCTAGATCTCTTTCAATGCAGGATTTAGGAATACAGTAATGCCTTTAATGATTACATAGACTTATGACTAAATCAATACTAATGCAAAGAAAAAAGGATGTGTGACTAGAAGCAGAAGTGTAATCTTTACATCCCATTGATTGTAAGTGAATTCACAAAGAGCGAAAGAGGTGGTCAACCCTTCTGAATTGCCTAGATTAGCTTCTACCTAACCAACAGAGATAGTCCCTTGCTCTTGTGACCTCTGTAAAATGGTTTGCCAGGGAAAAGCTCAAATCCCCAGACAACACTTACTATGTGTCTGGCTCTTGTCAAGAGAAGACAAGAGAGTCAGAAGGATATAGAAAAAAAATTTGTAATGAGTTTTCATGAATTTTACCAAAAGTGATCCCAATCAAATCTCATAGTAATAAAATAAATTGTATTGGAAGCATTTAGAGCAACATGTGTAATCATTTCTTTATTGTTGAATGACCTCATGAAAATATTCTAATGCCCAGTTGGAGGTGGCTGCCCTCCCTGGAGTTATTACAGTGGCCTGATTGGGCTGTATACTAACTTGATTATTCTTACTCTAAATATCTTGTTTCCTGTTGGTAATTCAATTCCATCTTCCACTTCAAAATGCCATTCTTGCATAGAAACTTAGTTTCTGGAGATTAAAACACTCTCAAAACAGATAATTTGGTTACCAACAGCTGGAATCTATACATTCTGTGTTTATGAATTGTGTTGCCTTGTTCTTACAACTCTGTTCTGAAAAGAAAGCCAGCACGATGGGCTAAAACAAAACAAAACAAAACCAAAAAGCAGAAACACATCTCTTAGCATTTTTTTCAGATCAGCAAATGCAAAAAAATCAGGGTAAAACAATTCAAATTGCAAATGTCTCAGTGCATAGACCACAGGGAGATATAGGAAAGGCCACATCTTCCATCATGATGAAAGACCTAGAAATGTCAGCTGCCACATGAAAGTCCCCACCAGCCTTAGTAGATAGAGGCTATCCTCATCTTACAACCAATAATGCAAAATAATAATAATAATAATAGTAATAATAATAACGATATAATAATAATAGTAATAATGATAATAATAAAATACAAAGTCATATCCTATAAATAGCTCAGTTCAATTATTCATCAGTAGGGTGGAGGGATTTATTTTTTTTTTTTATTTTTATTTTTGCATTATAGCTGGTTTACAGATTTCTGTCAGGTTTTCCAACTGCACCATGTGGTGACCCGATTACATGTACATATATGGATTTGTCACATGTAATTAGATATAGTTCCCCGTGCATTACAGTTGGAGCTCCTTGCTATTCCATCATTAAAGCAGTAGTTATCCCCACTCCC